>RJWM01003852.1:64339-108075 GCA_004363535.1 Dasyprocta punctata | reverse complement strand
TGACGCTGCCCAATGAGTGCTTGCACATTGCTGATATTGGATTGGATAACGAGACAGTAGATAAGCAGCTGCCCGCCCAGGGGGCGGCGAGAGTGCACGCTGGGAGCCGCGGGGAGCGGACGTGTGTGAGGCACCTCCGCGGGGACACGTAGGACCCACCAGCGGTGGGCATGTAGAGGTCTCCCGCTGCAGCTGGCTCTGAGCTGAATAAAGTCTTCTGCTGTGTCGCCTGTGATTCTGTTGTGTGCCTTCCTACCGGCCGGGACAGGTGCCCGACAGAGAAGTCTTTGAGGTGACTCTCAAGGTCCTGCTCAGTTCCCATGGTTTCCTCAGTATCCCCTCTCTTTGTTTGAAAACCTAATAAATATGGGCTGCCCAGAGAAGTTCTTTGTCTCAGACCCCAGGGTCTCAAACTCTGCTGGAGGGTTTTGATCCTCCTGAAGCCCTAAAATCATACTACTTGTCTAATTTATTTAAGCCTTCACTGTACACTCACTTGGGAGTGTACGGTGGCCAGGTCCCCAATAAGAAACCACATTAAAGGATTATACCCTATGACCAGGTAAGCTTTACCCAAAGTATGTGAGGGTGATTTAACATGTGAAAATCAATGTGACACATCCTATTAGCAAAATGAAGGGGGAAAACCAATATAATCCTCTCAGGATAAGCAAGGAAATCACATGGCAAAATTAAACATTTTCTTTTTTTCAGCATTCTTTAGGTAAAAGAAAAAACACTCAGTAAACTAGAAATAGAAGGGAACTTCCTTTACATAGGATATTTATGAAAAACCCACAGCTAGTAATATATAATGACAAAAGTCTGAAAACTTCCCTCAAGGATCAATAACAGGGGAAAGACACGTTCACTTCTGCTATTCAGCATTGTACTAGACCTAAGCTGAGCAGTTAGGCAAGAAAAACAAACAGCATCTAACTTGGAAACATAGACTTGTCTACTGAAAACCACAGAATATTGCAAAATAAATGGAAAGATGTCTTGTGTTGATGGACTGGGAATATTTAGTGTATTTAAGATGGTAATTTATTTGATGAAAGCCAGTGATGAAATCCAGTCCAGTGATTTTTTTTTAGTAGAGAAGAAAGAGCTGACAATCAAATTCATATAGAATTGCAAGAGGACTTTGAATAGCAAAAATAATGTTGAAAAAGAAAACCAAAGTTGGAATACACATACTTCTCTATTTTGCAACTTACTACAAATTTCAAAATGTGGTACTGCCAGCCAGTCATAGTGGTACACACCTGTAATCCCAGCACTCAGGAGGCTGAGGCAGGAGGCTCCTTGTGAGTTTGAGACCAAGCCAGGTGTGGTGGCACATGCTTTTAATCCCAGCACTCAGGAGGCTGAGGTAGGAGGAGAGGAGCGTTGTGAGTTCGAGGCCAGCTTGGGCTACAACGCAAGTGGGTGGCTGGCCTGAGTCACACAGTGCGATCCTGCCTCAAAAAAACTAGGGCCAGGAGTTTGGCTTTGTGGCTTAAGCGCCTGTCTGGCAGGCATGAGGTTGTGAGTTTGATCCCCAGCATCTCAAAAAAAAAAAGAGAGAGAGAGAGAGAGACAGAGAGAGAGAGAGAAAGAGAGACCAGCCTGGGCTACAAAGTGAGCTCAAGTCCAGTTTGCACTGCATGTGGAGATCTTGCGTCAAAAAGACAGAAAAAAAAAAAGTGACATTATCATGGATCAAACAAACAGAACTGACAGCACAGAAATAAACCACTACATTTATGGTCAGTTGGTTTTTGACAAGGGTGTGAAGAACAATCTCTTCAACAAATAATGCTACCACAACTGAATATCCCAACACCAGGCAGGATATAGTGCCCTCACCAGAACTAATCCATTGGTCAGAGAATGGAGAGCAAACACATACTCAGGCATAGGTTGGTACCCTGTGATACTGTGAGGTACATTTGTTCTCCTTGTTTCCTGGTATCTCTTTGTTATATTAATAAGGTGACTGACGGTGGACAGTCTCCATGTAGTTTAGATGTGCACTGTCCCTGGAAGAACTTAGGCAGGATTAGAATTGGAACTTTCAACTCTAGCCTCCAGGAGGAACAAGGGCTGGAGGTTGAGATGATCACCAGTGGCCACTGACATAATCAAATACGCCTAAATAATGAAACTTCCACAAAATCCCAGAAGAACTCTGAGTTCAGGGAGCTTCCTGATGTCTGAATGCAGTAGGCAGAGGTTCCAGGAAAGCATCACTCCCTCCCCTTCCCACATTCCTCACTTCCCCTGCATATCTCTCCATCTGGTGTTCACAATCATCTCTGCATGTTCTTTATATGAACCACTAAATCTATCCCTGGGCTCTGAGAACCACTCTAGCAAGTCAACCAAACCCTAAGAGTCTTCTGACCCACCCAGAAGCATGGGTCTGAAACATGGGTGAAGCAACCTGGAGTTTGTGATTAGCATCACAAGAGGGAGCAGTCTTGGGGACTGCACCTTCCAACCTGTAGGATCAAACACTATCTCCAAGTGGACAGTGGAAGAATTGAATTGAATTAGAGGATACCCAGCTGTGTCCGTTGCAGAACAAATTGGTTGTTGGTGGGAATGTCCTCACATACTTTTTGGTGATTAGAGGTCACAGATATCTTCTGTGTACAAGAAGTGCTATATTGAATGAGAGAATTTTAAAAAAAGATACACACATTGGTTCTGCCCTTCATATTGTCAGAACATAACTTTGGGATATTGTAGAAATAAAGGAAGTTCATATCTTCTGCTGGCGTTCCCGTTCCAAGCACTCCCACTTCTTGTAGAGGTGGCTACTGTAAAGATTGAGGCCTGTGTGAAAACAGACACCATGAAAACAGAAGGAGATGCTCTAGATAGCAAATCATATGCCTACTAGTTTTAACAAAGGTTGTGATCCCGTCTATGACAATTAATCTTGTTCATCACCTTGATTGTCTTGAAAGATATATGGGGGAATCAGTAAAGCACACTTCTTGGGGTGTCTGTGTGGGTCATGGGGGAGTATCCTTAGGGAATACATCTGGTTCCTGGGCTCTTGGGCGCTTATCTGTTCTTTGCTTCTGGCCATCATGAGGTGAGCCACTTTCCTCTGCCGTGCTCTTTGGAGCCGGTTACCTACAGACTGAAACCTCTGAAATCATGAGCCAAAGTAAACCTCTCATTCTTTAATTTGTGAGTGTCAGGTAACTTGTCCCAGCAATGGGAAAGCTGATTAATATACCAATTAAGACTCTGAAGAATAAATCTCAGGCTGGGAATATAATTTAGTGATAGAGCACTTATCTAATATGTACAAGTCCTTGGGTTTGATCGCCGAGACTGCAAAAATAAATTTAATTTAACAACAACAACAAAAAAAATGACTTTCTGGAGGGATTCACAGAACCAGTAGAGAATATTCACTGTCAGTCTTGGTTTGAAGAAGACTATGGAAGAATCTAGTTCCCTGCACTCAGTTCATCTTGGACTCTTTCAGAGCACTGATGGCATGAAATTGTTTGTAATGGATATCAGTTAAATCTCAAACTACTTATGATGTCTTTAAGCTAATATCAGCAGGAGAATTTTAAAAACACAGTTGAGGTTATTTTCATGTCCACAACATAATCAGGCAGAAATCCATAAAAATACAATATGGCCAGGACCAAGTCCCAAGAACCCTTTTAATACTTCCAGATGGATTTTATCCAGCTTGCTCCCTCCGTGGTATTTAAGTATGTTTCAGTGTGTGTTTTTGGGATGGATTTCCTTAAACAAAACATAGTTTTTTTGTTTTTTTTTGCAGCACCAGGGATTGAACTCACAACCTCGTACCTGTCAGACAGGAACTTGAGCCACTGAGCCAAACTCCCAGCCCTGGTTTTTTGAGGCAGGATCGCACTATGTAGCTCAGGCCGGCCTTGCGCTCGCGTCAAAACATAGCTTTTACAGTTACTGAAAAGTTACTGTATTCTATTTCCTACCTGGAACATTCCAACTTTTGTATCAAATGATCAAGAACACAATTTATAGAATTGTTGTAAAAGAACTCTTTAAGATATCTTTTTACTCAAAATACACTCTGTTTTTACCACCCACAAATTCTGGAAATCTTTAAAGAATCAACAATATCTTTAAATTAAAAATAGACAATTTTCAGATACCCTTGAGCTCCTTTAGTCAAAGTTCCTCCTGTGGCGCCCTTATGGATGCGAAGCTCTCTCCCTCAAGGACATCCCTGTCCTATGAACCAGCACTATGAACTGAACCCGTCTCCTCAAAATTCACATCAAAATCCTAACCCCACAATGTGGTGCAATTAAGAGTGAAGTCTTTAGGAGGTGATTAGGTCATGAGGTTGGAGCCCAGATGGGTGTAATTAGTGTCCTGATAAGACAGGCCTGAAAGAGACCCATTACCCCTCTGCTGTGTGGGGTTACAGGAAACAGATGGCCTTCTGTTATGAAGTGAATTCTCACCCCAAACTACATCTACCAGTGTTTTTATCTTGGATCCTTTAGAAGTGTAAGAAGTAAATTTCTGTTATTCATGTCACCCAGTCTATTCTATTTTATCGTAACAGCCTAAATTGACTGAGGCAACTTGTAATTGGACGATTTATACATTTAGAGATCTCCTCTGTGATACTATATTCTGCACTGCTGCACACAGATTGACAAAATATTGCCAAGGATTCCTGTAGTAGGTCTATTACCAACAGGTGAAGTCTGCCTTGCATAGCACCTTCCTATGCAGGCTTGTTGTGATCTTCAACTTGGAGATTTTGTCTGTTGGAAGAAACATTTGAGAACTCTGCTCTGAGACTTCACTGAAAGGACCTTACCATCTATTGCTAACAACCAGCACAGCAGGAAATGGCAAAGAACTACATTTCACATCTTGGCTCATGATTCACAACCAAAGAAGCAATTCAGAACTCTCCACAACTAGAATATTCTCCTATATAGAACCTCAAACTTCAGAGAGTTTAAAGGCAGCCCAGCTGAGGAAATGTGTAACTGACCCAGGACCCAGGAACAAGCTCATGCAGTGGAAAGCTTCCTCTTCCACCCAAGACCTTGGCCCAAGGCCTGTGTAATTTCTGTTTAGCTTTTTATCATCGACTGTAATCATTTTCCTGATTTCCTGGTCATTGATCATGCGTAGTGGTCCTTTTTTCTCCTTTCTTCATTCTTCTTAATAGAGAAAATACTACCACATTTTGGGGTATCTGTATGTGTTTGTGTGTGTGTGTGTGTGTGTTGGTCAGAAAGATTTTCCAGAAACAGAGGCCAGCATAACTCAGTCCTGAGTGGCAATGAAATATAAATTAGCTCCAGTAGTGGGGCAGACCTTCCTACACGAGCAAGTGTTGTGCATCATCTGCAGGATCAGGGGATGACAACTGGCCAAGCAAGAATTTTCCACCATGCTGACCAAGTGGACTTTATCCTGTAGGTGTGCCAGTTAAAGTGGATTGTCAACTTGATTGACTTGAGAGTCACCTAAGGGATTAGTAAAGAACAATTCTGAGTGTATCTGAGGTCATAGAGGCATGGCCATGAGATCTATACCCGGTCCTTTGGCCCTTCTTTTCTGACACTGCCCCCAGCTCTGCTTCCTCATCTCCATGAACTAAGGAGCTTTGACCCACCACACCCTTTTTTTTTTTTGTGGCACTGGTGATCAAACTCACAACCTCATGCCTGCCACACAGGCGCTTAAGCCACTGAGCCAAACTCCCAGCCCTAGTTTTTTTTGAGGCAGGGTTGCACTATGTAGCTCAGGCCAGCCTTGTGCTCACATTGTAGCCCAAGCCGGGCCTCGAACTCACAACGCTCTGCCTACCTCAGTCTCCCGAGTGCTGGGATTAAAGGTGTGCGCCACCACGCCCGGCTCACCATACCCTTCTGTGATGATGTTTCTTCTTTAGGGCCAGGTGACCTTGGACTGAAACCTTTAAGACTATGAATCAGACAAACCTCTTCTTCTTTAAACTGCAGTTATTAGGTACTGAGTCCCAGTGGCAGGAAACTAAAGAGGGGGCTTGGGAATGGTTAAAGGCGTGACATGATTGAATATGCTATGTGATGAATTATGTGATGTAATGGCTGTCTGGGGAAAGTACCTGGGGTAGAGAAGGAGATAACTGGAATACACAGTAGTAGTGAGGCTGAAGATGCAGTATCAGATTTGGAGAGTCAGAAGCGATGAAAGTGAAAGATAAGAAAGCATACAAGCTATGGTGAGAAAGGTTATGAGGAGGGCATAATGGGCTTTGATTGGAATCTTCTGAATCCAAAGTACTTGTGGGACACTGAAGCATAACTTCTCAGTTGGTAGACAGAAGAATAAATCTTGAAAAGAGGTGGTGGTATTGGTTTGGGATTTAAAGAACAAGGTTTGAATTTGTGGTTGAGCTTAATGAGGGACAACATGCAGAATAAAAATGAAAGGCAGGGAATTCCCAATTCCTAGTAGTATGCCTGGCAACAGGAAGTAGGCAATACACATATATTGAATGATGAAGGAAAGCAGGAAGAATTTAGAGAATACCAGTTTTCCAGGATGTGTGAGGAAGGTGTGGGAACAATGATGGAGCCTGGAGAAAATTAAAGGGCAAGTTTGTGGAGCTGAGGGGGGCGGTTTTAGGGAAGTGGGAGTGCCAGATGGAAAGATGGGCCCAGAGAGCTGAGTGATACAATCTGTTCTAGGGCTCAACAACTGGGAGACCAAGGAGTTTCTGCAGGGTGGTGGTGGTGGTGGTAGGAGGGCAAGAGGTGAGGACAAGGAGGGAAGGGAAGGTGAGGAAATGAACAGAGAGACTGTTTGGAGGAATGGAAAGAAATGAGAAAGGCATTCGAGAGCACCTCGGTATGCTCGGAGGGGAAATTGGAAGGCTTTAGCTACACTTTTCATCCTACCCATAATTTCTCAAAGAAGATATGTAGCGACATCATTCTCTGTAACTTGTAATCAAATTAAATTATAATTCACAAGCAAATAGAGCAAACTCTCCTTCAATTATGATTTGTCTTCCTATAGAAAATTAAAGCAAGTTGTGACCGAGTAACATCAATCCAGCATTTAACACAATGTAAAGATTGATGTAGACATTTATTGTGCATTATGTTTCTAGTATTTAGGATCCACTAAACAGAAGGCACTGCAGAGAAAAAAGTTGCAATTTAGCGTAATGGATGATTCACAAAGAGGTTCTGGAGAAGATCGGGCACAAGCATTAATTTGGATAGTCCTCTGAGCCTAGGCATGAAGCTGACTGCTGATGACGAGATGGGTGTGCATGTAGCCTAGAGCTAAAGAGGTGAATCTACGTTAGGTTTTCTAGAAGGAGAATTGACCTTTTGTGACAGAGTGGGGCAGGGCAGGCGCTGTCCAGGACTACTTAACTGGGACAGCTGTGGAAAAGCTATTAAGGGGCCAGGATAGGACAGGGGCCTGATAAAAAAGAGGGACTGAAGAGCAATTTAAACGTAGGTGTTTGAATTTGCCTTCTCACCAAATCATACATACTAAGGGCCATTTCCCATTTGCATTGGCCTCCCGTGCGTCCACACAGAAGGGGCATTCCGTGAGAGGTGCTTGGTGATACAATGAGTGGAGATCACAACCACTTTGAAAGCTCTTCCTACTGCACAACTCTTCAAAAATGTGGGCAAGAGTGGACTTTCAGGTCATTTAAGAGTTTATGCAAATATATGCAATTAACCCACTTGGTACATAACTTGTAATAGATGTTACTTAAAAATCAGAATTCTCAAGAAAAGTTGTGACATAAATTTTCCTAGAGAAACAATGATGAACCCCGTTGGTTCACCAAGGTATGTTAATCATGCACACACTAGTCCAAATTCTGAGAGCCAAAAATCCTATTCTCCAATAGCAAAGCCATATTCTCAGAATTGGCTTTCTATTGGTTCTGAAGTGTGGGCGGGGCCACACTGCTGGAACTGCCACTAGCTCCACCCTCCTCCATGCAAATGAAGTAGACTAGTGAACACATGTGACTGGTCACATGGTCGATGATGCATTCTCCCCACCCCTTTAGTGACGTCATCACCAACCAAAACCCTCTCGGGAGCCTACCCAGAGGTAAGAGGTTAAGCAGAGAGTCCACTGGGTCAGGAGGGCCCAGGGGACGGGGCTCCAGCAGGCTCCACCCCTTCCTAGAGCCTCGAGTCTAGGGGGGGTCCAGGGCCCCAGAGGGGCCCGTGGGAAGCGTTTAGGGGACCCTAAGCACACTCTGCGCTCATTGGCTGGCCTAGCAGGCATGCAAATGAGGGGACGTCACTTCCTGAGCTAGCTGAGCGCCATCTTCCCTTTCAGGCTCGCGGGAGGAGGGACGGGGACGGGGCGCGGGGCGCGGGGTGCGGGGCGGGGGTCCCGCCGCGCAGAGCAGACGACGCGGCGGCGCTGCGAGCGGCGGCGGGACGCGGCGCTTCTCGCGCCCAGCGGTAGGTATGGCCTGGCCTGGCCTTCGCGGCGACGCCCCCCTGTACCCCTGTGGCCCGCGCCGCGGCCAGTCCCGCCGTCCACCCTGCAGTCCGCCCCGCCTTCCCCACCGCGGCCCGCCCCGCGCCCACCCTGCCGTCCTCCCCGCCGGCCGCCCCGCGGCGGCGCCTCCGGAATCCGGGAGGTTCGTGGAGCTCTGCTCGCGGCTCCAGCGCGCCCGCCCGCCCGCCGGTCACGTGGGAGCGGGGCCGCCCCGGGGGAGGGGGGAGGGCGGGGTCAGGGAATGTGTGAAAAGGAGACCGGGCTGAGGGGAACTGGAGGGCTGAGGAGGCGGCCGGAGAGCGCACCCCGGGATGGTTAGAGGGGACGCGGGAGAGGAGGCCAAGGGTGGGGAGACGTGGGCGCGACGGCCCAGGCGGGCGGGTTTCCCTCACTGTGACCCGGGGCCACCCCGAGGAGCCTCCTCGGCAGGCGGTTCTCTGGGCCCCTGGAGAGGGGCTGCGGCGGGACGCAGGGGTCAGGCTGCGTAGTCCGCTACCTCTGAGGCGCCCAGTTTTCCTGGAAGGAAAGGCTTGTTTAAAGAACAGCTGAGGCAAATCTCTGTCCCTTCACCCTGGATATTGATGTGACTGTTGAAGGTTGATAAACACAGCCTGACTTTAAAATTGAAGTTTGCATCCACCATTGCTGACTGCTGTACAGTATATGCCGTTTACGAAATTTCTACAAACATTTGGCCTAGGGTCAGCAAAAATTGGAACTGAGATTGGATGGTTTCAGAGCAGTAGGTAACCAAATATTTTAAGTCTCATCTTTGAATCAAAGTAAAAGATACGCCGCCGAGTGCCATTAAAACTCATTATATGTAAATAGAGTGGGCGGTTTCTGCTTGTGGAGTCGGTGAGGAAGCTCAGCTGTGTGGGGAAAGCTCGGAAGCGTGCACACCCAGCACAGCCAGCACAGCACGGGGTGGGAGTGATAGGAAAGTTGGAGGGAGTGTGCTCGGTTCGTCAAAGGCCACTTGGAGTCTAGTAAGAGAGGCAGTATAAAAAATAGAAGTTGTAAGAAGCACATTGAGTTTGAGTTGGAAGTCAGGTCGAGTATGAGTTACTAGTGGAGAGCTGGCAGCTTTACTAGTTTTTTATTATTTTGGGTAGAGATGGGATCTCTGAACACAGCGAGCCAGTGGGCCTTAAGCATAGACTTAGTAGATCTTTGTTTAGAAAAAATGATGAGCAGGAAGGAGTAAGGAGGAAAGAAGGTTATTCTGGTTGAGAGATGGGAGGAAGGTGAAGGCTAGATGAAGACATCTGATAATGCATGAATCCTTGGTCATGGGGGATGTTGGCAAAGTTAAGGCAAGAATTGTAGCTGGGGCCAGGGATGTAGCTCAGTGGCACAGCGCCTGCCTGGCAAGCATGACGTCTTGAGTTTAATTCCCAGTACCAAAAAAAAAAAAAAAAAAAAGAAATTGTGACTGAAGAGATTCTGGAAATTTTAGGGTGCCTTTTAAATTTGAACAAAAATTGAAGTATGATTGCTGACACTTTGAGGAGGTAAATCTCTAGCATTGTACTTTGCCCTATTCAGACTGTTAAGACCTATTAGGACCTATTAGGACAGTGTGATACATAGGAGAATGCAGGTAGATGAAGGTCACATGACTAGGAAGAGATCTGGTGATTTGAGCCAGACCTTATGAAACTCGCTTTCATATATGGCACAGTTACTCTGTATTGCTGTGTGTGTGTTTGGTTTTTTTTTTTTTTTTTTTTTTTGATACCAGGGATCGAACTCATGACTTTGCACTTGGCAGGCAGGCACTTATGCCACTGAGCTAAATCCCTGGCCTGTACTCTGTGTTCTTAAAGTTGCTTTAGAAGGAATCCCTGTATCCTAATAATTAGAACATCGCATTTAGTTTTTTGGTATTAGGTAACAACGATGCATAGTACTTACATGAAGTGCTAACTTGTATTAACTCTTTAATTCTCACAGCTACCCATGAAGTAGGTTGCACTCTTGATTTTACAGATGGGGCAACTGAAATTCAGATTAAGTAATTTTCCTAAGATTATAGGGCTAAGAAGTTACGGAACGATTTTGCTGAGGTACCTGTTCTGGGGACTGTTGTGCTATTCTGTTTCTCAAGAATCTTTTTAAAACTTTAATTGTGTCTTAGAAAGTTATTGCCTGAATGACTTACTTTTTTTTTTTTTTTTGGTACCGGGGATTGAACTCACAACCTCGCATCTGCCAGACTGGCACTTACACCACTAGCTAAATCCCTGGCCCTAGTTTTTGAGACAGGGCCTCACTATGTAGTTCAGGCCAGCCTTGAACTCAAGGATCCTCCTCCCTTAACTACCCCGAGTGCTGGGATTAAAGATGACTGCTGGGATTAAAGGCATACGCCACCACGCCCGGCACTTATATTTTTTTAGAGTATGTATTTTGCATAATAGAATAACCTTAAGTAATCAAATACCAAAACTCTTCGAGTACCTCTATGGAGTTGTTTTTTGTGTACATCAGTGGAATTTTGTGGTAGTTCAGTTGCTACCACTAACAAAGGAGGCACTGTTAGGGAGGTGGATCTGGCTGTGTTAGCAGTTATTTCATAGTGATGAAATGTAGGTCTCAGTGAGCACATGTGCAGTGAAGACAGCATACCATTTCTTTTCTAGACAATCCACTGGCATTTTGTAAGAAATCTTGTATTTCAGGAGTGGCTCAAAACAGTGGTTAGCAAGAGTAAGGGGTGCATGTGTGTGTCTTGAAAGGATTGCTTGGAGATTGTGAATCTTCTGTCATTACCTATGTTTTGTCTTACTGTTTTCCTAAAGCAGGTACTGAACTGCTGAAAAGGGATTTCCATGCCTATTTTTGGTGGACTAACAATGATAACAGAGTGGGGATATTACATTTGGGAATCAAATTCAAGAAAGAGCAAAGATGGATAGTTAGTTCCTTAGCCCTGGTTCCAAATTGTGAAAAAGTTAACTATAGAACCTGTTTGAAACTTGCCACTTTGCTGGTGCCTCATTTCAGTAATCCCTGTGTCTGAGAGTCACAGTCCCTAAAAACTCTTGGCTTTCAAAATGCATCAAGGAGGAAGTAGAAGCAAGAATGGTAGAGTGAGTGGACAGCTGACTAAATTTGTACCTTGTTCTGGTGAAAGCAGCCAGTCTGAGCTCTAAAGTGACCTTGTGCAAGGTTTTTTTGACAGATTGTGAGGTTCATGATCATGAGGCTCTTCTGTTAGAGTATTCATCTTGGGAAGGCTGGAACCAGCTCAGTGTGTATTATTTTTAAATTTATTAGGTTTTACTTCATTTCATTTGACTTTTATTTCCTCACTTCTAACAATGCTAATGGTCCTTAAAGCTCTGTGATACATTTTCCACCTAGGCTAACTTGTCTGAAAAGAAACTTAAACCTACTGTAATTGACTCAAAACTGTTTTTTTTTTTTTTTCTCAAAACTGTTCTTACATCCCTCCTATGTTAATCCTCTGCCTCCCCTCCCTCCTATTTAATTCCAGTCTACCATTTTGGTTTTACTTAACATTTGCTAAATGTATTCAGACATTCCCTCTTTTAACTCTTGTGATCTGTTTGCATGGAACGTGTTGGGCTCCACCCCTTCATACAGCCTTTCCCGCTTTTGATCCTCCACTGTGTATTTTACACTTCTATAGTTCTGATCTTGTTTTATATCTTATTCATTTAGTAAACGTTTGCTGTGTACTGTAACATGATTCCTACCCTAAGAGAGTATAGTCCAGTGGGGGAAATAGCTAAATAGGTGCTTATAACAGAGTGAAGAGGAAATGATTGTTGGTGGGGTGGCACACGATCAAGGCCTCTTTTTTTGGGGTAGGGACTTCAAGTGGTCAGAAGGGAATTGGTGACCTAAAGTTTGAGAGATTCTGCCAGATTGTTCTCTAAATGTTTAGAAATTGTGAATTTTTTACTTACTACTGTTGGTTATCAATCAAGTAAATTATTTTGATAATAAAAATTTGGCAGTTACTGTTTTATATGGTGTTTCTGTATTAAGGAAATTAAGTAACCAAAATGTTTACCACTAGCGTTTGACTAGCAGATTTTTTAATTTTTTAATTAATTAGTTAATTTATTTTTGTGACAAGGTCTCTTAAGTAGTTCAGGCTGGTCTTGAACTCACTATGTAGCCCAGGCTGGTCTCAAACTTGAGGTGATCCTTCTGCCTCAGCCTCCCAAGTGCTGGGATTACAGGGGTGTGCCACCATGCCTAGTATAGCAAACTTTTTTGGGCTTTATGGTTTATAGGAATTAAGAAAAAAAATTTTGAAATAGTTGCAGTTTTTTGGAAAAGTTACCAATACGGTCCAAAGAACTTTTTTTATCCCTGAATGATCGGAGAGTAAGTTGCTAAACGAAGGCCTCACATTACTCAAAATGTGTTTTTTTTAACAGACAAGAACATTCTCCTATATATCTGAAACAAAGTCATCAGAATCAGGAAATCAGTATACCAACTAATCTTACACCCCTTTGAAATTTTGCCTTTTTTCTTTCCCTTACTTTCTTTTTCTCATCTCTTTCTCTCCTCTCCCTTCCTTTTTTGCCTCCTCTTTCCTTTTCTCTCTCTGCCTTTTTCTTGTGTTGGGGATTGAACCTAGGGCTTTTGCACTGAGCTTCATCCCCCAGCCCTTTTTCATTTTGAGACAGGGCCTTAGTGAATTGCTAAATTGCCCAGGCTAGGCTCACACCTGCAATAGGCATTCACCACCCACTTGGGTGTCAGTCTTTCTAGGAAATGTCATTTGTAGGAAATGTCGTTTGTAGGAAAATGATCTAGCTTAGAATTGCATGTTGTGTTACCTTTTTTGTGTGTACTATATTGTTTTAAATATCTTTTTTTTTTTTTTTTTTTTGCAGCACCAGGGATTGAACTCACTACCTCATGCCTGCCAGACAGGCACGTAAGCCGCTGAGCCAAACTCCCAGCCCTGGTTTTTTGAGGCAGGGTCACACTGTGTAGCTCAGGCTGGCCTTGTGCTCGCGTTGTAGCCCAAGCCGGCCTCGAACTCACAACGCTCCTCCTACCTCAGCCTCCCAAGTGCTGGGATTAAAGGCGAGTGCTGGGATTAAAGGCGTGAGCCACCACGCCTGGCTGTTTGTTTTAAAATCTTAATTAAATTCTATTGTTTAGTTGTCTTTATTTTCCTTCAATCTGGACAGCTCCTTAGTTCTTCCTCTAGGGGATGTGTGTGGCTTTTGTTTTTTGTGGTGCTGGGGGGTTGAACTCAGCAGCTAATGCATGTGAGGCAAGCACTCTACTACTTGAGCTATATCCTCAGCCCCATGATATATTTTTAAAAGTGTCTAATTCATGAATTTTTTTAAAAAAGTAAATTTACAGAGTTGTGCAATGCTCACCATATGCTAGTATAAGAATATCTTCACCACTCCCTGCCAAAAGCTTGTCTATTTACTTACCTGTTCTTACTTGTCAACTACTAATGTGTCTTTTATCTATGTAGATATTCTTTTCTGAACATTTTATGTCACTAAAACTATGGGAACTCTTGTGCTAGATTCTTTAGCTTAGCATAATGTTTTGAGATTAGGTACATGCATCACCACCATGTTACTTTTTATTGCCAAATAATATTTCACTGTGGACATACCACATGTGTTTATCCATTTGGTGGACATTTGAATTGTGTCCACATTTCTGAGACTTGGCTTTTATGAGCTATCTACCTGATATGATCTTGACAGTTCTGATTGTTATGGGTTTGCTATTTTGTACAGTGTCTCTTAATTTTGGCTTGCCTGCCAGACTTGTCTTTCCCCTTAGTTATTAAGTATATCCTTTTCTTTTCTTTTTTTTTTTTTTTTTTTTTTTTTTTTGCGGCACCGGGGCTTGAACTCACAACCTCATGCCTGCCAGACAGGCACTTAAGTCACTGAACCAAACTCCCGGCCCTGGTTTTTTGAGGCAGGGTCGCACTGTGTAGCTCAGGCCGGCCTTTCGCTCATGTTGTAGCGCAAGCTGGCCTCGAACTCACAACACTCCTCCTACCTCAGCCTCCCGAGTGCTGGGATTAAAGGTGTGCACCACCATGCCCGGCTAAGTGTATCGTTTTCTTCATCACATTTTCAGTTTATATTAGTGTGGACTTGAGCTTATATTTTAGTGGGCTGCATTTCATTTAAATTTTTCTGAATACACACCACCCCAAAATTTAGACTAGAATATTTTATTCAAAAGGTTCATTCGTTCTGTGGGTCAGGAATTCAGACAGGACATTGAGAGCTGGTTTATCTTTCTGCATTGTGGAGGGAGCGGAAGACAGCAGTGACTTGGGAACTGGGACTAGAAACCTCTCAGGACGTCTTTACTCTGTGCTGGGGTGATGTGGAACCCTCCAGTGGTCTATTGTGTTCATGTGCTTTCTTAGAAACATAGTGTCTGGATCTCAAGTCTGGTCTTCCTGAAACGTGTGGTATCTCTCCCTTCACACTTTATTGGTTAAGCAGTCACAAAGCTCTGTTCAGCATTCAAGAGGAGGAAGAGTTTAGATGTTCTTTCTGGGAGAAATATCAGGCTCCTGTTGTAAGAAGAGCATGAGCAATAGGGAACACTTACGTGTGTTTTTAGGAAACTCTGTCTACCACAAACTTAACGTATTTCGAGGATTGCTAGATTGTTCTGGCTTTGACCTGAGGGAGCCTCCAAGCTGATTTCTTTTTTATTTTTGACATGCCTCATCATTCTCTGAGCCACTGTCTCACTTTCTGGCTATAATAAACCTTTATTGTGCTCCAGCCCAACTTTTTTTTTTTTTGAGACTGGGTCTTGCTATGTAGTTCAGGCTTGCCTTGAATTTGCGGCAGTCCCCCTACTTCAGCCTCCTGAATGCTGGGATTACAGGTGTGTGCCATCATGCCTAACTGAGCCCAAGTTCTTTTTAATGGAAAGTAGTATTTAGAAATTGAGATGGGGACCCTATCTGTGCGTGCCAACTGCTGCTGGGATGTGTAACTGCTTCCAGGCTGTCTCTTGGACATGGCTGTGTATATACATGCTTCTTATAAAGCTTTTATTTGGTGGTGGTGGTACTAGGAATTGAATCTAGGACCTTTACACTGAGCAACGTACATCCTCATCCCATGGTCCTTTTGAAATACTTTATTTTGGAACAGTTTCTTGCCAAGTCCCAAAGTCCTTGAGTTGCCCAGGGTAGGCTCAAGTTAGCCATCTTTCTGCCATCTTTCTGCCTCAGCCTCCCAGAATGTTGGCATTACAAGCATGCAATCTTGTATCCATCTGTTGATATCACTGTCTCCTCATCTGGTCAAGTACTACATGGTTTACTTTATTCCTTTTTAGATATATTAAAAATAGCTTTATTGAGATATAATTTATATAATGTAAGATTCACTCATTTATAACGTACAGTTTAATGGCTGTTAGCTTAGTTACATACTTGTGCATGTTACCACAGTTGATTTTTGAACATTGTCATTGTTTCAGAAAGAAACCATTTTTGCTTAGTCATTAACTCATAGTTCTTTCTGGTCCCAGGCAGCCACTGGTGTGCTGTCTGAACATGTATGTGTTCTGCACACTTTATATGTATGGAATCATACAACATGTGAACTTTTGTATCTAACCTCTTTGAATAGAGTGTTTTCAAGTTCATTCACATAATAGCACATATCATTGTCTCATCTGTTTTTATGGTTCAAAATATGATTAATACTAGATTTTATTTATGTGATCATCACTTGATGGACATTTGTTTGTCTGCCTTTTTGGATGTTGTGAGTAATGCTGCCCTGAACATCCTTGCCCAAGTTTTTGTTTGGATATATGTTTTTCATTTATTTTGAGTAGAATTGCTGGTTAAAATGGTACCTAAATGCTTAGTCTTTTGAAGGATTGCCAGATTGTTTTCCAGCTTGGCTGCATGGTTTACCTTACAACTACCAATGTATGAGTTCCTGTTTCTCCATATTCTTGTCAGTACATGTCATACTCCTTTTAAAAAGTTACAAACATACTAATAGACATGAAGCATGATCTCATGGTATTGAATTACAGTTCCCCAGTGGTTAATTATTGATGATGAGCATCTTTCATGTGCTTAATGGCCATTTGTGTATCTAGTTGGGAAAAGTTTTCAGATACTTTATCCATTTTAAAATTGGTTATTTAAAAAATTTCTTAAGATTTCCTTATGTATTCCAGATAAAAGTTATTTATCAGGGTCTGAAAATACTTTTTTCTATTTTGTGGAAGTTTCACTTTTCTGCTGGTGACCTTGGACGCATTAACATTTTGAATTTTGATAAAGTCCAATAATGTATTGTTTTTCTTTTGTTGCTTGTGCTTTTTGGTGTCATAGCTAAAAATCTGTTGCTGAATCTAAAGTCATGAAGATTTATACCTAAATTTTCTTGTTAGAGTTTTATAATTTTATTCTTCCATGTAGGTGTATGATCCACTTTGAGCTGGGTATTTGATGTAAGGAAGGAGTTCAGCCTCATTGTTTTGCATGTGATATTTTTTCCTAGTGCTCTTTGTTGGAAATTACACGCCTAGTGTTTTACCAATCTTGTTCTAAAAAATACGTTTTTGTATTTTATATTAAAGTTTTGTTTTCTTACCTTTTAAGGAAAATTTCAAAAATGTTTCAAATTCCTGTGGAAAATCTTGACAACATCAGAAGGGTGCGGAAAAGGGTGAAAAGCATTCTTATGAATATTGGACTTGACAGCTGCCAGGAGTTACTGAAGGTAAGAGGATGTAAACAACAGATTAAGAAAGTAATAATAGAAATGCTAGTTTGAACCTGCGGAGTGAAATTTGAAGAGTTTTTAAAGAATGGTAAGATTGCTTGAAGTGGGAATTGCTAATAGCTCAGATGACTGTGTGAAAGCATCTTGAGCACTTACTTATACCTTTCTAAGAATGAGCTATTTAAGCTGTTTAAATTTTTAAAACCACTTTTAGGAGACAGTTTTTATGGTCATTAGTGATAAAAAATACAGTATTTTCTTTTGATATTTGAGGGCTGTGTGTTGAAATTATTGTTATAGCAAAAGAAGACTGTAACTTAGTGTCCTAGTATAGTTTGAGTAATAATAAATGGCCATGCGCATGTGATACAGGTTTTTTCCTATTGATTTATGAACTTATGTATGTAGTCTTACAAAAGTTGAAAATGAAGGTCACTGTCACACACTTGATTTTTTTCTTATAATTCTGTCCATATAACATTGAGAATATATGGTTGGCAAATAGTTTAAAAATGTTTAGTAAGCATTACTGTCTGTCTATAGCTATTGATAATTCTCTGCATGTTTCATTTGTGCCTGTAGAAACAGGGACAGTGTTTGTTTTAAAGTTTTAAAATTTGTGAAGAATTTGGTTCAGAATATTTAGGAAGAGCTCAGTTTCTTAACCTTCAAATTTTAGACCTTCAACTAGAGTTTTACTTACATGAAGACAGATATTGAAAGACTGATAGTTATGAGGATTCCCATCAATGACCAGAGCTAATCTTTGACCAGAGGTAGATAAATACTATTAATTTCCGAAGAGAATCCCATACAAGTCTCTGCTCAAATACTCTCTTCTGTGGGAAATCTTCATTGTAACATGCTGCCTTTTCGCTTATACTCCTTGCTCTTATGCCTTCCTTTACTTTTTCAGAGCATTTATACTACCTGATATTATTGTTGGTTATTGTCTCCATTTGAATGTGGTGGGGGGCAAAAACCTCACTGTCTTGTTATCTGATGTTCTGCTTGCAGTCAAAGTAGAGTGACATCTGGATGCTTTACTGATATTTTTACTATGAATGAACAGAAATGAAATTGAAGTAGGGAAACATTTTAAATAACAAAGCATGATCAAAACTTCACTTGGGAAGTATAAGGATAGAAGGGATCCTGCAAGTAGAAGTGTTTGGGTAGAGTCTGTTGTTAAAGAACAGTCCTAAAGTAAGAAAGCTTTGGAGATAATGCCTGTGCAAAGAAAGTTCGGTAATTATTTGGTGCCATGATTGGAAAGGGATATTTGCTGAGTGGGTTGAGGGAGAATACAAGTCCATCAAGAATAGTGTGATTAAGTGACATTTCAGGAGAATATAGATGTGGACATATGAGAACACAAGTGTATATTGGTCCCCTGCCAGTGAAGCCAAATATATGACTAAATTTGCCATTTTAATGTCAACCAGTTAACCTCCTGCCTTCCCTACCACTCTATCTCCCTCTCTCCATATCTTCCTGTCTTTTGAGATGAGCTCTTGCTTTGTTGCCCAGGCTGGCCTCTAACTCCCAGACTCAAGTGTTCCTTCTGCCTTAGCCTCCTGAATATCTGGGACTATAGACATGCATCACTGTACCTTGTTTTCATTTGAGTCATTTTTAAGTGTTAAATTTAGTAGCATTAATTGTAGCCACAATGTTTTACAAAAATCATCATTTGTATTTCCAAAGTTTTTCATTATCTCAAATAGAAACTATAACCATTAAGGAGTTCCCAACTCGCCTTCCTTAGTTCTGAGTAACTTCTAAACTGCTTGTCTCAGATTTGCCTACCAACAATGCTCCATGTAAGTGGAGTCATATGCTATTGGTCCTTTTGTGTTGGCTTATATCACCTAGCATGTGTAGTAAGTATCAAAATATTCTTTGTTATGGCTTGGTAATATTCTATTGTTTGATTATACCACATTGTGATACCATTTCAACTGTCCTTGGGCATTTGGATTAATTCTACCTTTTGGCTGTGAACTTTTGTGTTGAAGTATCTTTTTAAGTCTGTTCTCAGTTATTTACTGAGGAATGAAATGTTGGCTCAGACAGTAATTCTGTTTAGCTTTGTTTAGGAACAGTTGTACTTTTCTCTTTGAAGGTATATCATTTTACATTCCAACCAGCAACCTGCAAGAATTCCAGTTTATCCATATCGTAGCCAACCCTTGTTATTTGTTTCCTGTCTTTCTTTCCTTCTTCTCTTCCTCTTTGCAATTTTTCTTTTCCTCTTTCCCTTTCTTACTATCGTCCTAATAGTTGTGAAATGATATCTGTTAGTGATTTTGAATTGTATTTTGTTAAAGACAAGTGATACATAGCATCTTTTCATGTGTTTTCTGACCATTTAGGTATTCAACAGTAATTTTCAGTTGGATTCTCTTTTCAAGTTTATCAGTTCTTGCTTTGTGAACTTTGGAACTGTTCGAAGAACATACACATTTAGAATTATCATTTGTACAAATTGACCCCTTTTTCATTATTGAAGTGACTTTCTGTACTTTTTTAAATAGTTTTTTATTTTAAAGAGAATAAAACCAAGCAAAATAAAACAGAATAAAGCCAACCAAAACAAAACAGTGTAAGTGGTACAGACTTTCAAAACAAGATAATAGGAAATCAACAATGGCTACCATCATGCCTCTTGTTGTCTTCAAAATAGCTGCCCGTACCATCAGAGATAGTAAAATCAAACAAAATAGAACAGAATAGAACCAGTAAAGCAAAACAGTGAACACAGTACAGGACTTCAAAACAAGATAATAGTAAATCCAAAATGGTTATGATAATACATTTTATTATCTTTGAAATAGCTGCCTGTGCCATCAGATATAATAAAATCAAACAAGACAAAACAAAGTAAAACCAAACCAAACAAAACAATGAAAACAGTACAGGATTTTAAAACAAGATAATAGGGAATTAACAATGGATACCACCCCTTCAGAAAGAGATCCCCCATAGATGCTATATTATATATTGTTATCCTCTAAATAGATGATCCGGCTTTATGCCTGCAAAGTCAGTGAAACACTGAACACTACAAGCATTAAGTTGCATTTTACTTAATGCTTGTAGTGTTCGGTGGACTTTCTGTACTTAAGTGAGTTTTTGTACTTAAGTGACTTTCTGTACTTAAGTGAGTTTATGTGGACTTTCTGTACTTAAGTCAGTTTTTGTAGACAACATATTGGATCTTGCTTGTTTACCTGGTTATACCTCTTAATTTGAATATTTAGACCAAGGGTGGGCCAAATCTGACTTGCTGTATATTTCCACCTAAAATTCTGCCTGAGGAATTACTTTCATGTATTTTGTATTGTTGGTCTCTTTCAGCAGTTCTTTTTCTATACTTCTTGAAAGTTTTCTGTTTAGAAAGTTAATTTTGCTGGGTATAGAATTCTATTATTTTTTTCCCTTATGTGTTTTAAAGATATTTTGCCTTATTGTCTTTTGGCTGGCATCTTCTCCAACAGTATATTTTTCATCATTTTTAGTGTTTTGTTTCCAGCACTGTAATTATGATGTGCCTTACTTTGTGTTTCTTTTGCTGGTTCTGCTCAGTTTGAATTTGAGAGTTTATGATTTTTATTGAATCTGGAAAGTGTTGTGGATTGTTCTGGTTCTCCACTTCCTCACCTTCCCCAAGACTGGCTCCATAGTTCTCTTGCTGCTTGCCCACAGCTTGCTGGGACCCATTGCAGTTTCTCCAGTCCTCGTTTTTTGTTGTGTCATGATTTCCAGGCTTCTCTTCTGCAGTGTGTAGCTTACTCTTACTCCTGTATAGCATTTTTTTCATTATAAATAATGGTTTTTCATTAGTAGAACTGCAGTTCAGGTCATTTTTCAACATCTGTTGTTTCTCTCGTTGCATTCATGCTTGCGTTTGTAGTTCTAGTCATATTTTCCTGCTGTTGTGTATGGATGCTGGATATCAAGTTTTATGATAGCTAGGTTTGGTGGTTTCCTTTGGATATTTTTGGGCTTTGTTTCAGGATACATTTAAAGTTCTTGGGATCTGTTTGAGGCTTTTGAAGCTTTCTTTTGTGTGTGGTTGTTAGAGTGGGACCAGAACAACCAGAGGCTCTTTGCCCACTGTGGAGGGAGTGTTGCAGTGCCTGGTGGACTGTGATGTCTTCTCTTAGATTTTCTTACTAGTTTCCTTATACTCTGAACGAGAACATACGTGTTTGGGTCTCCAAAAGACCCTGCGAAAGTCTGCGAGACCCTTTCCAAGTATTGCTATTTAAATTTTTCTTTCTTTCTTGGTTTTTTGTTTTTGTTTTTGTTTTTTTTTGAGACAGGTCTCATGTGTAGTTCAGTCTGATTTTAACTCATTATGTAGGCCAGGCTTGGTGACTGCCTTGAACTTGTGGTGGTCTTCTTGCCTCAGCCTCCCAAGTGCTAGGATTATAGGTGTGCACTACCATGCCTGGCCTGAATGTCCCTTTTTAATAGTAGTTGATTTCTGTTGTCTTTTTTGAAATAGTGAATTTCTGCTTTCTGTAAGGAGGTGGTAATTTCACAATTTCTGTAAGGCTCTTCTTAATTCTTGCCTCCTGTGTTCATTTCTGCTGCTGCAGCTGTTATCTTTTTTTTTTTTAACTTTTGTAACTTTAAAAATTCATTATTATATAAGAAGATAATGGAAAAAACATAAAAGTCATTACGTTTACAATTAATATTCGCCAGGTTCTTGTATATGCATTGTTTTTAAGTTTTTTATTTAACATTCTCTTAAGTGTGATTTCTGTTATTTGTGTTTATTTTCCTTGTTTCACGTGTTTTTGGTGTTAGAATCAGAATAAAGGACAAGTATGCTTTATGCTTCATCTTTCCAGATAACTCTGAAAATGCCTTTTGGTTTCTTATTTAAATTCTCATAATAACTTTTTTCTTTATTTTGAATTCTTTCTGAAAAATGATTTTCCTTCCCATTTTAAAAATTAGTGCATGTTAGTTATGCAAATTAATGGGTTTGTTTTTGGCAGGTTTGTACATGTGCATACTTTAATCAGTTTCCTCATCACCCCACTTGCCCAATCCTCCCTTTTACTTTCACGTTTTTTGGGGGTGGCTTGATATGTATATTGTATTTTGATCCTACTCATGCCCCCTGTCACAACCCTTACACCCCTTTTCCCTCTACCACTTTCCTTCATGATAACTTTTCCTTGTTCTGAATTGACTTCGTGTGGGCAGTGTATTAGTGTTGCATAGTTGTAGGCATTTGTTGTAATATTCTCTGGCTCAACTGATACATTCTTTTATTCCTTTCTTCTCTCCCTTTCTCCCATTCTCCCCTCTCTTTTAATATTGGTGATCTTTTAGGGCCTTGCACATCTTGAGAAAGCACTCTACCACTGATCTACATGTTTCTTAAATTTTGAGACAAGATATAGTTAAGTTGCCCAGGCTGGCCTTGAACTTGTAATGGTTTTGCCTGAAACTTCCTGAGTAACTGGGATATACATGTGTGCTACCATGCCAGGCTTCTTTTTTGTTTGTTTGTTTTGTTTTGTTTTGTTTGGTGGCACTGGGGATCAAACTTACAACCTCGCACCTGCCAGGCAGGCACTTAAGCCACTGAGCCAAACTCCCAACCCTAGTTTTTTTTGAGGCAGGGTCGCATTATATAGTTGTCTCACGTTGTAGCCCAAGCTGGCCTCGAACTCACAACACTTCTCCCTCAGCCTCTCAAGTGCTGGGATTAAAGACGTGCACCACCACACCTGGCTCAGGCTTCTTTTTTGCTAATATTGAAAGTATCTTTTAATTATAAAAATGGCACTAAAACTGTAATGTTATAAAATACGGTAATCCTAACCCTAACCCTAAATACAGTAATCATTTTCTTGGAAAGTAGAATTCGATTTTGGCAGTCAGCATCCTCTTGATTAACTTCCTCTTTCTGTGTGCATGTTACATGTACCCGAGGAGCTTCTTCCCCAAGAGCATATTGATTGTGCCTTCTTTCTACTATTTTGGTTACCTTGCTAGTGTTACTGAGTATTCACCTAATATCTAGTCCACCTGCTGATTTCTGCAGTTTTCCCTAAACTCTTTTAACACAGACTAATAGAGGTTACTAAGGTCTCATCTCATCACTGATGTAGTGTTAGCAGACATTCCTCATTGAACTGCCACTGGTCTTTGAAATGTAGTCTTCCTGGAAAGGTGGCATGAAATTTTATCTTTCTTTTCTTTTTCCTTTTGGTACTAGGGATTGAACCCAGGGCATTCACACTGAACGACATCTCTAGCCCTTATTTATTTATTTATTTATTTATTTATTTGAGACAGGGGCTCACTGAGTTGCCAAGTTGCCCAGGATGGGCTCAGTCTTCGAGTTATGCTTCAACCTCTTTATCCTTTCTTTTGAGTTACCACTTTTCAAAGTAAGTAGTTAATAACCCTTTCAAATAATGATTCATTGAATTTCTTTTTTTCAGTTTTTCAGACTTTCTTAATTATGAAACTGAGGTCGGAATCTGTCTTACTGAGGTTGGGTCCCCAGAGTCCAGCATTTTATGCATTTCCCATGATTTAATGTGTTTTGGTTGTCTTCAGCCATTAGCCTTTTGTTTTCTTTTTTAAAGTGGTAGTATGGGTAGAACCTAGAGCTTTGCACTTAGTAAGCAAATACTACCACTGATTTGTTCCTCCCGGTCCAGTTGGTCTTTTTAATGCTCAAATGTGAAAACATGCAGGTAGTTCTTGTTGCTTTTATCATGACCTGTGGCACAAGGGTGAGTGTCTGTCTGTCTTGTTTGTGCCTTTCCCATTTTCTCACAGTGTGTTATGGGCTGTCTGATGTTCCTTTATGGAATTGTGTGTACCTTAAGATCATGACTTGTCCCCTCATTTTGTCCATTTCTTGATATAGTTTGCAGTTTTATGTGAATGAAGTATGCCACAAAAATAAAAAGCTTTGTACCTCTGTGCTTTCCACACATTTTGGGACATGTAGTGGGCAAAGAAGATTTTTTTTCTCCAACTCAGAAAAAAAGTATCATAAGACACATGAACTTTTAAAGTGTTACTTCTAGAGAGCAATGTAAACTTGGTTCCCACATAACTTCTCTCAGGGACTAATGTTTACTCTTTGAAGTACTTTTCGCTTGAAACTCTGGCATTGCTGTGTTCTGCTCTGCACTCATGGAATCTCTGCTGCCCCAGCCCCGTTCTCTTCCCTCCTTTCCCTGTCTTGTTGGCCATCCCAACTCAGGTGGGTTCCAGCCGCACACTTTATGCTCCTCCACTTCCTGAAGTACTTTTTCATACTGCTTACTACCAATGAAAGACAGTATTTGCTTGTAAATTTTTTCCCCTAAATTATCTGTCTGTCTTAATTGTGACACTGAGGTTGGAATCTCTCTTACTGAGGTTGAGTCCCGAGAGTTCAGCACTGGGCATTTGAGGCTTCAGTTAGTGTTGATGACAAAAAGGTGAGGAATATTTTGTGTTCCTCCATCTCTTCCACCTCCTTCCCCCATCAGTGGTACTCTGTCAACTGCAAGTAGCTGGAAATCCCTGCTCCCTCCTTCCTTCCTTTTCTAGTCTTCTTGGTTCGTGTGCCTCTTTCCTCTCTCCATCATTCTATGCTATTTCTTGGGGGGTCCTTCCCATAATTTTTCCCAAAGCCTCTTTCAGCTCATTTTTTTCACAGGCCCCGGTAAGGTTTCCCTTACCCCCTTCCTTTTTTTTTCTTGGCTGTATGAAGGATTGAACCCTGGGCCTTGTTCATGCCTACACACATTCTCTGCTACTGAGGTACATTCCCGGCTGTCCTATAACAATTTTAAATTTTGAGACAGGGTCTTGCCCAGGCTGGCCTCAAACTAGTGATCCTTCTGCCTCAGTCTCCCTAAGTAGCTGGGATGATGAGCATGCACCACTGTGCCCAGCTCCCTCACAGTGTTTGCTGTATTTTCTTCCTGGAGGAAGCTTGTGCTACAGAGCTAAACCCCCGGCCCCTCACCTGATTTATTTCTTACAAAACTATAATTTTAATTTGGGTTATTTCAGCTTTTCCCTACGTCTCACACTTTAGTTGGTACTCTTGTCAAAAATTGCTAATGTTTTTACTTTCATATCTTTGTTCATGTAGATTTCTTATGCGTCAGTCTCATTAGATCCTAATAAATATCTGTCTTTTGAATTTGTGTACTGATTTTTCCTCTCTGTTTTTAAAAGGACCTTAAAGGCTTTGATCCAGGAGAAAAATACTTTTATAACACATCATGGGGAGATATTTCTCTCTGGGAACCTTCTGGAAAGAAAGTGGTACGTATTTTTGTATTTGGTTTTTCACTGGGGGTAAGGAACATCACAGTTATTGATAGTGAATGAGTAAGAGGAGGCATAAAGTAACCATTCAGGGAGGTAAGAGAGGAGTTTCATCATTCAGGATTATTAATGCTTTCAGAGTTTCCTGCATACAGAATTGGTCTAATGATATAGTGAAACTATTGTGTCTCTTTCATTTTGATAATGCTGCTGGGCATGGTGGCATAAGCCTCTAATCCTAGCACTCTGAGCCTGAAGCAGGGGGATTGAAAATTCAACAATTTATTTCTCAAAATAAAATATTAAAAAAAGGACTGAGGATGTATACAGCTCAATGTGAAGGCCCTGGGTTCAGTCCTCAGTACTGGGTAAGTACAGATATTCCTCATTTAATGACTCGACCTCTTTAATAACAGTTTGGACCGATGCACACTGTTCAGACTTATGACCTGCATTCAGACTTATGATGCAGGAACATGAATGACAGTGTGACCATATGGTGGCTTTTTTTACTTCTATGTCAGAAACTCCTGATTTAATGACCAAGTTATGGTCCTGCAACTAGGCTGTTAAATGAATTGGTTGCTAAATGAGGAATTATATATAGTATGTGCATTACAATTATAGTATTCAGAACAAAGAAATGGTCAAAGGAAATGCCAACTTGATGATTTTGTTTTTATTTGTATAACTGTTAGATGTAGTAGTATAATGTATAACACAGCATAAAACTGTATTACTGTATTGTACAGTACAATCAACAAAAATTAGAGTACTGTATAAATAGGTGTACTGCACAAAAAACGACATCGAAGCTGTATTAACAAAGTGTACAGAACTCTATAAAACCAAGATGGGTTATAAGTCTGAATGGCAGGTTGTAAGTCTGAACAACCTGGTATGTCATTAAAATGAGTAATATCAGTATTTGATCCTATGTGCAGAACCTCCATAGATTTCTTAGTGAATATTCCACCTATAATACTGTATGGTAGTACTGTATATTTGCAACACTACCATACAGTATGTTTTTTCTGACGTCCAATCCAGATGTTACTTGTAGTATTACAATGTACAGTATTTCTTTTTCTTGAGCAGTAGTGTTGTGAGATCTGGGTACCTTATTCTGTATTGTACTTTATTGTGTACCCTTTAGTACGAGATGTCATCAAAATGGAAAAGCATGAGTTCACCAGAAGAAAGTAGCAAGAAACAAAGGAAATCTACTGATACTGACATGAAAATGAAGATTATAATCAATTATGAAGCTGGTAAAAATGTTAAAAGCAATAGCATAGTACTTGAATTTGGTGCATTCAGCCATTTCAACAATCCTGGAGGAGAAAGACAGAATGAAAGAGGTGGTGAAAACATCAACAGGTTTTAAACCATAACAACTAGGCAGCAGGAAGGCCTCACTCATGACATGGAAAAATTATTGGTTATCTGGTTTGATGACTGATACAAAAAAGAATGCCAGTGAGTTTTTCAGTAATTCAAGCCAAGGCACTTAGTATCTTTAAGCTTTGAAGCCATGTGAAGGCGAAGAATCAATGGAAACTTACAGCAAGTCATGGATAATTTCATTGGTTTTGTCAGAGATTCAGCCTGCATAATTGTAGTGTTAGTGGTGAGGTGGCAAGTGCAGATGTAGAAGCAGCAGAAAGATGTCTTGACTAATCTGATAAAATTGTAGAGAAAGGCAGCTACTGTCCAGAACAAATCTTTTTTTTTTTTTTTTTTTTTTTTTGATACTGGGGATTGAACTCATAACCTTGCCCCTGCCAACCAGGCGCTTAGGCCACTGAGCTAAATCCTTGGCCCTGTGTTTTGATATAGGGTCTCACTATGCAGTTCAGGCTGGCCTTGAACTCACTTTGTAGCCCAGGCTGGTTGCAAACTCACAACAATCCTCCTGTCTCATCCTCCCGAGTGCTGGGATTAAAGGCATGCACCACCATGCCCAGCTCAGAACAAATCTTTAATGTGGATGAAAATAAACTTTTTGGAAGAAAATGCCTGGAAGGTCCTGCATATATACAAAGAAGCTAAAACAGTGCCCAGGCTCAACACTTTCAAGGACAGAGTCACGTTGTTGGGAGGAAATGTTAGTGGGTTCCAGTTGAAGCTTTTCTTCATCTATTACTGAGAACCCATATGCACTGAAGCAGGTTAGAAAGCACATGCTGTCGTTTACTATTGAGCAAGTAACAAGGCATGGGTAATGCTAGCTTTATTTGAAGATTGGTTCATCAACTGCTTTATACCTTCAGTGAGTTTTATTGTCTGGTTAATGGCGTTCTCTTTAAATTATCTCCTGTTTGATAATGCTCCAGGCCACTCCCAGCATCTTGATGATCATAGTACACCCAGATATAAAAGTAGTGTATCTGCTTAGAAACACAACTGCAATCTTATAGCCCATGGATGAGGGGGCTATAGCTACCTTCAAAGCATACTGTTTGTGCACAACTTTTTGCAAAGCTGTAGTAGCAACAGAAGACAATGACATAATCTTCAGTGATTTCTGGAAATGATACACCATTTTAGACTACATGAAGAGTATTGAATCATCTCGAGAAGCAATGACAGAAAAGTATATGCAAAGGATATGGAAAAAATGCCCAAAACATTTTGTGCATGATTTAAAAACATTTGACAAAGATGAGCATGTCAGTGTCATAAATGGAACAACTGTGGAAATTGCTAACATGCTTAATTTAGAGGCTGAAGTGTAAGTATTATTGAAGAATAAGTGAAATATACTGAAGGAGAGCTAAATATGGAAGATTTAATAGTTGGAAGCTCAGCAGGACTTAGATGAAGGGGAGGAAGAAGAGGAAAGAATTGAAGAAGTACTAAAGAAGTCCACTGCAAAGAGATTAGTGGATGTGTTCTTAAAAGTGAATGCAGCTGTGTTAAAACTAGAGGCCATGGATCCAAATGTTGAACAGTTCACAAAAGTGGAATGGCAAAAGAGTGAACTTTTATGATGCTGTCATGAAGTTTATGAAGCAAAAAAGAAAATGAAAAAACAGATCACAATAATGGAATTCTTTTTTTGGTTATTTGAGATAGGATTTTCCTATGTAGTTCAGGTTGACCTTGAACTCACTATTTAGCCCAGGCTGGCCTCAAACTTGTAGTGATCCTCTTGCCTCAGCTTCCCAAGTGCTGGGATCACAGGTCTGCACCACCATGCCCAGTGGGATTCTTCTTGAAAGCTACTCCCAGGATCCCTACTACTAGTTGTTTCATTTCTTCTTCCTCATCTCCCTTACCTGGGCCTTTTACATTTCCTGATCATAGTTCTGATGATAACACTGGTGGGACTTTGACAGATTCATGACTAAAATGTTAGCTTGAATGTTTTTTATTGTACAGTTTTGTACATCTTGCTTATCAGCATCTTTTTTTTTTTTTTGGTACAATATTAAGTTTTGCTGATTGTACTGTACACTATAGAATATAGTTTTATGTTCTGTTATACATTGTATTTCTACCCATAAGAGTTATGTAAATAAAAGCAAAGTTAGAGTTTCCTTTGACCATTTTTTTGTTCTAAATATTGTAATGTACATACTACATATATAATTCCTCATCTAGTGACCAGTTCATTTAATGACCTACTTGTGGGAATGGAACTCTGCATTAAACAAGGATTGCCTGTATTCCTCATCTTGAAGATCTTTGATGTCATGAATCTCAGGCCTCTTTTGGTTTTCTCATCAGGAATCTGAAAATGTCCTATAGGATAATATATAGTATATGTAATAACTTTTTTTGTGGTAGTAGGGATTAAACCCCCAGGGTGTTGCACATGCTGGGCAAGTGCTGTAGTCCTGAGTTACATCCCCAGCACTTACATCCTTTTCATGTAAGAATTTCTCAAAGTGGCTGCACCATTTTGCTATCCCACCATCATGTTTATCTGTGACTTATCTGTGAGCTTTCCATTTTCATGTATGTGTAATATTGCCTTGATTTTAGTTTTCATATTGCTAGTAACTAAAGATGTTGAGCTGCTTTTCATGTATCTATTAGCATCCAAATAAGTAATGTGCTTACATCTTTGCCATTTAAAAAAAGAAAAATTTGGGCCATTTATTTTCCTATTGAGATTTAAACTTGTCCATATGTGTTTCTAGGCTCCAGTTCTGTGGTGGTTTGCAAATGTCATCTCAGCCTGTGACTGTTTTCCCCCCAGCTTTTAGTAGTCTTTTCCAGGGAGTAGTCTTTTCCTCCACAAAGTCCAGTTTATTATCTTTCCTTTTGTAGATCATGCCTATGGTATCACATTTTAGAAATTTTGCCTCCTCCAGACATTGATTCAATATTAGCAGATAATTAGCATGCACTTATCAATTTCCTCTGGTTCTTCTGAGTGTTACTTTTGTTGTATATATGTGTTTTAATACTGTATTTCATTGAGTTGAAGTCATTTTAAGGAGCCACTAATAAAACTAGAGTGATACTTAAACAGCATTGTACCATGAGCCATCAGTTTTAAAATACATCTACAATTTGGAGATGTTAAAATATGAAAAAGTATGTCTTTTAGGATTATTGAAATGAGTTCTCTTAGGGAGTGATAGGGGTGGTATATGTGGTTGCGACCATTGCCTAAGGACTAGAACCTGGGTTTTGGTCACGTCTGAGAAAAGTTACATAATGCTAAATGTGTGGGAAACTTGATCCTGACTCAAGAGGAAAAAACTGCATGAGTAGGAGAGGGTGACCACACCTTGAAGAGTGGGTATATGTGTGTGTATTTTTGAGAGTATCTCCAACTTTAGAGAGGACTAGAATCAACCATAGGTTGCTGGGTGCCACAGCCCACTGCAGGCATCCAGTGAAGTATCTACTCTGTCCAGGTCTTGTGGGATGAGAGTAGGTGTTTCATGATTCACCTACTTCAGACTCAGGACACTAGAGATGTCTCTATGCCCTCTAGTCATTCCAAACAGCCATACAGCAGGTTTCACTGATAGAGAACAGTTGGTTGGCTGTTGTTAATATCTGTTCTTAGGCCCTGAGCTTGTTCAATGCCCCCAAATGTGCCTTCATAATACTTCCATATGGTCAGTGCTGCATCTATGGTCCTGTTCTTATTTAAGGACTTTCCACAGTATGGTTTTTTTTAAATTACTGTTTATCACTTTATTGGCACCTGTGTGCACTTAAGTACCATTCATTTGGCTCTTCCTGTTGCTAGTAATAGGGCAGTTAAAAAACAGTAATGAAGAGTCTTAACAATTTGAAAGGGCAGTTGTAGATGAATTCTAAAAGTTTTAGAATTTGAGTTAAAAATGACTTTTGTACTAAGAATGAGAGAGAATGAGTGAGTGTGTGTGTGGGAATAACTTTCTCTTGCAGAAAGTTAAATATGTGAGTTTATTTCAGTTGATGCTGTTACTTCAAGGTATAGGGCTAAGTGGTAAGATTTGCGGTTTTAAAGTATAGCTTAGACTGAGTCAGCAAACTGCGTTTTGAGTCATATTCTATATTTTTATGGCCTATAAGCTAAGAACAGTTGGTAGGTATTTGAATACTTAAATAAAGAGAGACAAAAGGAATACTTTTTGCGACATGTAAAAATTGTAAGACGTTGGAGTTTAGTGTTCATAAATAGTTTCATTGGCCCATAGTTGTGCCCAGACACTATTACTCATGGGTCCTTGTATACTCACCATGGTGGCAGTGCAGAAGCTGGGTAGTTGCTGCAGAGATTGCATGCAAAGTCCACCAGCCTTAAAGCATCATTGTCTGTCCCTTCATGGAAAAAGCCTCCAAGCCCTGGCTTAAAAAAAACATTGCTCTTTAGAGGTTGATAGTGTCAAAGAGTATAGCACATGAGAGGAAGGAAGGTGCCTTGGTAACTTTCTTCCTCTGAAACCTGCTTTTCTTTTGACAGAGATACCGAACAAAGCCATACTGTTGTAGTCTCTGCAAATACTCAACAAAAGTGCTTACTTCACTCAAAAATCATTTACACCGTTACCATGAAGATGATGCTGACCAGGAACTGGTGATCCCCTGCCCCAACTGTGCATTTGCCTCGCAGCCAAAGGTGGTGGGAAAGCACTTCAGAATGTTCCATGCTCCTGTTCGGAAAGTCCAGAACTACACAGTGAATATTTTAGGTGAGACTAAATCTTCTAGGAGCGATGTGATAAGTTTCACATGTTTAAAATGTAACTTCTCAAATACTTTGTACTATAGCATGAAGAAGCATGTGCTGGTGGCCCATTTCCACTACTTAATTAACTCTTACTTTGGGCTGCGAACTGAGGAAATGGAGGAGCAACCAAAAGCAAATGATGTGCTTTCTGTGGACAAGATGGCTACAGCTGACAGATATTACTGTAAAAAATGCAACGCCAATGCCAGCAGCCAGGATGCTCTAATGTATCATATCTTGACATCAGAAATACACAGGGACTTGGAGAATAAGCTTAGATCTGTGATTTCAGAACACATTAAGAGAACCGGACTTTTGAAGCAAATGCATATTGCTCCAAAACCAGTGACCCGATTGGCTATACCTCCACACACCAGGGCTGCAGGTATTGCAGCACCCCCTCCTTGCTTTCATCTTGCTTTGCCACAGAACAATCAGAGCTCAGCGGTGGTACAGCCAGTGACGGTGGCCCCAGGCACCTCTGGGACCCTTACCCATTCCTCGCCTGCTGTTGCCCAGTCCCATGTGGCTTTAGTCTCCAGTCCTTTGCCTGTATGCCAGAGCAGCCTCACCCTGCAGCCCTCAGCTCCTCAGCCTGTGTTTCTTTCTCACAGGCTCCCACTTAATCAGCCTGTGAATTCTCCTGTGCTGCCCCTGAATCAGCCAACTGGGTCTATAAATAAGTCTGTTGGAACAAGTGTCCTTCCCATGAATCAAGCTGTCCGGCCTGGAGTGTTACCCCTCACCCAGCCTGGGGGACCCATAAGCCGACCTGTTAGGCCTAGTGTCCTGCCTACCAGTCCCTCTGTCACCCCTGGGGTTCTGCAGGCTGTCTCACCAGGGGTGATTTCTGTGGGTCGGGCGGCCCCATCAGGGGTCCTCCCTGCAGGCCAGATGACTCCTGCTGGTGTTATTCCTGGACAGACAGCGACTTCTGGAGTTCTCCCAACTGGCCAGATAGTCCAGTCAGGGGTTCTCCCTGTTGGTCAGACGGCCCCCTCTCGGGTTTTCCCGCCTGGCCAGACAGTTCCTTTAAGAGTTCTCCCAGCAAGCCAGATGGTCCCATCTGGGCTGCTGTCTCCTAACCAGACAGTACCCTCAGGTGTTGTCCCTGTGAACCAGGGTGTGAATTCTGGTGTTCTGCAGCTCAGCCAGCCTGTTGCATCAGGAGTCCTTCCTGTGGGCCCACCAGTGAGGCCTGGTGTGTTGCAGCTCAGTCAGTCTGTCAGCACCAGCATCCTACCTGTGAGCCAGCCAGTAAGGGCAGGAACCTCGCAGAATACCACCTTCCTCACGTCGGGCTCTATTCTCAGGCAACTCATCCCAACTGGGAAACAGGTGAATGGTATCCCCACCTACACACTGGCTCCTGTGTCTGTGACCTTGCCTGTACCCCCAGGTGGTGGCGTTGCAACTGTCACTCCACCCCAGGTGCCTGTCCAGCTCCTGCCATCGGGTGCAGGTGGACAGATGACTAGTTCCCTGACCAGCCTGCCCTCACCACAGGTGCTAGTGAGTGCTGCCCAGAGTGTGTTTGTTCAAGCCACCTCACCTGTGGTGGACACAAATCAGGTGCTCAAACAGGCCAAACAGTGGAAAACCTGCCGGGTTTGCAATGAGCTCTTCCCATCTAACGTTTACCAGGTTCATATGGAAGTGGCTCACAAGAATAGTGAGTCCAAGCTCTGCCGGGTTTGCAATGAACTGTTCCCCTCCAACGTCTACCAGGTTCACATGGAAGTGGCTCACAAGCACGGTGAGTCCAAGTCCAGTGAGAAACTTGAACCCGAAAAGCTGGCAGCCTGTGCACCGTTTCTGAAGTGGATGAGGGAAAAAACTGTTCGTTGCCTCTCCTGCAAGTGTTTGGTGTCGGAGGAGGAGCTGATGCACCACTTGCTCATGCATGGCTTGGGGTGCTTATTCTGCCCATGCACTTTCCATGACATTCGGGGTCTCTTGGAGCACAGCAGGGCTAAGCACCTTGGGAAGAAGAGGCTGCCTATGGATTATAGTAACAGGGGTTTCCAGTTGGACCTCGATGCTAATGGCAACTTGCTGTTCCCCCATCTTGATTTCATCACTATATTACCAAGGGAGAAGCTTGGGGAGCGGGAGGTCTACCTGGCCATCCTTGCTGGGATCCACTCTAAGTCACTGGTGCCTGTGTATATTAAGGTGCGGCCTCAACCAGAGAGCATGCCCAACAATCCCAGCAAACAGAAGTTGACCTGCCCCTTCTGTTTTGGCACCTTTGTGACAGCTGATGCTTATGAGCTGCACCTGAAGGAGAGGCACCATGTCATGCCAACAGTCCACACAATGCTCAGGTCTCCAGCCTTCAAGTGCATCCACTGCTGTGGGGTCTACACTGGAAATATGACCCTGGCGGCCATCGCTGTTCATTTGCTGCGTTGCAGAAGTGCTCCCAAGGACAGCAGCTCAGACCTGCAAATCCAGCCAGGTTTTATTGAGAGCAGTGATTTGGTGTTGGTCAATGGGGAAGTGATTCCTGATTCCACCTTTCCTGTAAAGAGAAAGCTGCCTGATGGCCCTTTGGGAGCAGAAGAGCAGAGGGGTGGGGAGGAATCACAGCTTGTCATAAATGTTGAGGCAGCCCCAGGTCTGGAGAAAGGGACAAGTACTGTGCCTTTGAAGAGACAAAGGAATGAAAGTAGGACAGAGGGACTGGTGGCTAATGATGATGCACTCCAGGTTTTAGTATTAGATCCTAAAAAATATGAAGGCCGTTCATATGAGGATAAAAAGCAGTTTCTTAGAGATTATTTCCATAAGAGACCGTATCCTAGTAGAAAAGAAATAGAACTGTTATCTTCACTCTTATGGGTGTGGAAAATTGATGTGGCTTCGTTTTTTGGAAAAAGAAGATACATTTGCATGAAAGCAATAAAAAACCACAAGCCCTCTGTACTTCTAGGCTTTGATATGTCTGAACTTAAAAATGTTAAACACAGACTGAACTTTGAGTATGAGTCACAAAACTTGTAAAACTGTAGTGCTAGGCAGTGGTTTTCAACTGAGGTTTTAAAGATGTTCTCCCTCCCTGTGTTGAGTTGTCAGTGTCAGTGTCTTTATGCTGCTCTTCAGGTATTTCAGGTGCTCAGAAAGACTTTTGTTAAGGAAATGAATAGTTCTTCAGATTTATTGTTTCCTGCAGTTTGATTTGTAACAGTTATTCCCCCTCTGCCATGTAAATTATCTCTTGGTGTTCCATGCACGCCTTGTTTTCTCAGTAGTGTCAGTATCAAATGAGAAAAAAAATTGAACTTACAAATATTTGTTTTTTTAATTTTAGGAAATTTCAGCTTGTTTGAAAATACTTGATTAGTTGAAAATTACTGCTCTTCCTCAGCTTTACAGGTAGTAGCTAATGACACGTACATGTTTAGAGATACAAGTGCAGCCCTATGATGTTTATGATTCCCAAAGGACACACTGCATTAACTCTTGCTGATTGTTGTTTCTAAGCTGTTTGCTTATGAAATTATAATTTTGGTTTACAGTTTTTCAGTTTTGTCCTGATATCTTTTTTTTTTTTAAACTCATAGAAAACCAAATGTTTTCATTTATTAAAAATATTTTGAGTCAGAGGTCTGGTGTGTAGCTCATAATCATATGTTATTTTATCAATAAAGTCATTACAGGAGCAGAAATAGTTTCCATCATACTTTCCCTTTTGATACAGTGACAAGTCATTTCTCCATTCAAAGGTAAGACAATGAATCTTTAGTGCCTTTAGAATAAACTTTGAGGAAATACACCCAGAACTCTTCTAGCCTGAACTGCTTATAAACTAGTGAATGAAAGGGGCCATGACACTCAGGAATAAAATTTCTACCCATGTATGTGGTGTCAGGCATAAGGTGAGGTGAATAGACCAAGAGCTCAGTCTTCATGGTTGGAATTGCCAGGGTTAGACATATTAGAACTGGGAAATGGGCTTTCCTTTGGCCTACTTAGTTGTCCAGGTGAATGGGACAGCTGATTGCTGAAGAATCACTATTACATTACTGTTCTCTGGATGTCAGGCCTCATTTTTTCCACTCAATATAAAATAAAGCACCAGAGCCAGTAATGCAGACTGCCAGTTTAGATCCTGAGTTGTACTGCTGGTGATAATGCAGTGGAGGAGCCTGTCCAACATGTTTTCAGGTAGAAGTATCTGGAGCATGTGACAGCCTCTGGGAAATAGTACAGTGTTGTATATGGACTTTAAAAAAAATAATGCTTGCATGTAATTGCTGTAATGTGCATTTTTGAAGCTGTTTTGAAACTGGTCTGTGACTGTTGGTGTACTCTTGTAAATTCAGAGAGAGCTTGTTGGACTTTATTTTTTTTTTTAACCTATTATTTTCAGAGTGTCTATTTTGAATTAAAATTTGTTACACTACCGCAAATAGAATTGCTTGTTTCTTTGAACATTAAAGCATTACTAAGAGCCAGGAGTGTAGTGTATACCTTCTCAGCTACTTGGAAGGCTAAGAAAGGAGAATCACTTGAGTCCAAGAGTTTGAGGCCAGCCTGGGCAACATAGCAAGACGTAGTCTCAAAAACAAATGACTTAATATGACTCATGGGACATGTGTACCACATTTATTCTCTAAAGAGCATCCCAGTATTGTTGCATGCCTTCTGGGAAGTTGAGGCAGGAGGATTGCACATTCAAGCTCAGCCTGGGCAACTTGATAGCTTACTGAGACCCTATGTGAAAGCAAAAAATACAAAGTCTGGGGATATAGTGCAATGTGAAGGACCTGCGCTCTATCCTCAGTAACACCAATAAAGTGTGTGTGTGTGTGTGTGTGTGTTAGGTTTACCTGTCATGTTGTAAAAAAAAGCAAACTTTAAAGGACTGATTAATTACCAGAGTCACAAAATAGACATGGCTTGTATTAGTCTTTTTTTTTTTTTTTTGTTACTATAAAAAAATGGCAAAGAAGATAGTTTTGGTTCATGGTTTTGGAGGTCCAGGCCTGAGGACTTGATCTGGTGATAACTTTCTTGATGGCAAAGTCCTGAGGTAGTACACGGCATTTCATGGTGAGACGGGAGTGTGTGTGGGTGTGCGTGTGTGTGTCTGGCCTGGTCTCCCAGTAAAGCCACCAGGATTTAATCAACAAGTTTGCTTTGATAATTGTAATCCTAATCACCTCCTAAAAGGTCTCATCTCTAAACACCATAGTCAAATTCAGTTTCCATCCTCCTAATGTCTCAGCCTCAGACCATAGCATAGTAATTACTGATGTTTCTACAATTGAAGTCCCTAAAGTACCAAGGAAGATATACAGCTGGATATTGGTGTTGTAAAGTTTGCTTTTACTGTGATTGCTCAGTGCCAGTGTAGAGGAGATCAAGTTTGCAGGTGCTGGCAAGGGGCAGTCTACTGCCCACTGGGGTTTGATCCGTGCCGGCCATTTGTCGTGTATGTTAGGCCTTCTCCACTGCACACTCCTGAGGTCTTGTGCCTGATAGTTCTTTGTGGTGACTGTCCCACCCACTGTATTCCTGGCCTTCACCTGCCAGAGACTAGTAGCACACGATACCTGCACTGAGTCATCACTAAAAATATCACTTCCAAGTGGTCCCTGGTGAGGAAGAAAGCCCTGAGGAGAACCACTGCTACAAAAGTATTCTGATTTCTGATTGTATTTCTGTTGTACACCTTGATGCCAAATGTTCTAACGTTGCTGGCTACTAAACAGTTTTTAGTGCTATAGATTAAAATTCGATAAAAACTGAGCTTGAAAAAAGAATAGGTGTTTCTGTCAGTGTAAATGTGTGAATTTATTTCTGTCAATGTAAATATGTGAATTTATTATTGAAAATGGAAAAACAAGCTCAGATTAATGGCTTATAAGGGCTTATTAGTAAATAAACATTAACCGCTTAATATTTGCTAGGAAGTGGGCTGAATAATAATTTCCATCCTTGGTTTTTTCTCTGTGTTCTAGACTATCTCAGCACATTCTACCCTTTAACCATCCCAGTGTTAGAAAATGGAAGGCCTCCCATTTTACACATCAGGTAATTGTGATGTGAGGTTAAGTAACTTGCCCATGTAGAACACTCATGAGGTGGGCAGATGGGGACTTTATCTGCCTAATGGATATGATGTATTAGTACTACACCTGTATTTTTTAAATTTCACTGTAATCCTGCTGTTCAGGTATTACTGTGTTACCTGTCCCTTACAGGCTCAGGTAGAGTAGCCAGCTGTTGTAGTTTGCTTAGGACTAGAGGGATTTCTCTGGATTTGGAGTGCTAAAACTGGACCATCCCAGGCAAACAGGGATAACTTCATCCCACTCAAGTTTCACTTTACTTACCCAGGATGACAAGTCACTTCATAGTGATGTAACACTATAGTATCTTAAAATCTTCACTTTTTGTGTTGTGGTGTGTTGGGCATCCTGACCAGAGGTCTACATGATGATAATCATTCTTTCTGATGATAACATCAACAACAATACAAGAAGATGATTGCTAGAGTACTTATTGTATGCCAGATACCATTTGAAAGACTTTGGGTAATAAATTCTGTGGTGATGTAATATTTAGTTAATGAAGAATAAAAGGGGGGGGGGAGTCTTGGTAGAATTGGAATAAGATGCACATAGCTTTGCTGTTTGAATGTGTAGTAACTTCCACAACTCAGTCCCTGCTAAACTTTGTTATCTAAGGAGTCATTTCCGTCTATGAAATATTGCTAGAAATGTTTTTAACTTTCAAAACTGAAGCCAAACTTTATTATCTTGTTGGTCATCATAGTTCTGATTTTCTCAAAGTAGCCCTTTTCCCAGGTAAGGGCATACCTGCTAACTTTGGCCCCTGAGGTTTTAGATTTTCTGTTATGCAGATTCTAAATCCAGATTCAGAACTGTTCTATTATGCAGAGACTAAATCCAGATTCATCCTAATTATTTCTCCATCTTTAATATTAACTACATGCTTAAAAATTTTATCAACACTAATTCAGAAAGATATAAATTGAAAGGGAGGGTATTCTCATGTTCACAGTCACTGTACTATGTAAGAACATACAAATTGCTTACTGTGGTGGCCAGAGGTTAAGGGCAGATCCTAAATGTAGGTGTTTCTTAATTTGTGATATATGAACCATCTGAGTAAAAAAAAAGTAAATGAATGACTCATAAGGTTGTAAAACATTAAAGTCTAGGATATTATCAGATTTTTCATAATACACAGTAAGTGTGAGAATTTACTTCAGAGAGCTATGATAATGACCCTAAGTGAGGGGACTGGGGCCTAGGAGAACGACCTCATAAAATGGGTTAAAATAAAAACTGGAGCCTGTTTTGCCTGAAAGGAGTCTTTGAGCCTACAGTATGGTCAGGTTAATAACAAACACTAAATACTGTATCAGTCATTGTACCAGTCATTCACACAAATGACCTTGCTGCTCATTTTGAAAGGTACACGTAGTGGTATTCAGTAGGAGTGAGGGCTAGTTTTTTTATAACCTCTTTTTATAGGTCCCACATTTATTTATTCCACTCATAAAATTACAAGCAATGTGATTTTTTTTGTTTTTATTTTTGGGTGCTGGGAATCCTCCATGTGTATGCTTATGCACTCTACCACTAAGCTACACACCCAGCCCTATTTGATGTTTTTTTCCCTTTTTCTTTTGCTTGCTTGCTTGCTTTTTTTTTTTTTTTTTTTTGAGACAGGATCTTGTTATGTAGTCAGGCTGCCCGTGAAGTCTTGGTGATCCTCTTGCCTCAACCTGAGTGCTGAGTGGGATTATACACATGCACCATCACACCTAGCTGTTTGATTTTTTTAAAAGAAAATATAATCTTTCTCAGCAGGTAAGCTTTTCAACAAGAATTTTAAATCTTAAATTATAAGCCAAACTTCAGCTGTAGAGTCATGTTTACTATATACATGTCTACACACTTTCAAATACAAATTCAGAATTAGTTGCCATGAATTACTGTGTTCAGAGAATGTGTCGTTTTCTATAGTTTACAACCCATAATTTTTAATATAATGTTAAGTAATTTATTATTTCTAGTAAGTAGAAAAAATTCAAACTGTTAGCAGTAATAAGGCTTTAACGATCAGTGGTTTCCTTAAAATCTATATACATATGTAATGTCTACCTTGAAAGGTGGAGCTGTCAGACTCACAAAAATAGCTGTCTGCAAGAACTTGCAGATGAGTTGCCTTGCTTTACATCTCCAGCCTCTCTCAGCAGCTTGTTGAAAATTGGAAGGGCTAGACTGAGAAAACCACACATTATCTGGAAATAATGAAGATACAGAACTGAAAATAAACAGCAACCACAAAATCCACACTGCCAGCTTGTGTACTAATGTGTCTCCCTCTCAAGGTCTGTGAATGCTTGGGAGAGCAGCCCTGCAGGGCCAGGTTGGAGGCTCACTGGGGGAACATGGTCTTTGTTTCCAGAGCAAGGAGAGTCATCTACTATTTTGCTGTGACAGCTGTTACCTCGTAGTTCATGACTTCTGAAAACAATGTTAACTTCCTAAGAGGTCGTTTTAAAGAAATTAGGCATTTTCCAAGGAGGGCAAAATTTGATTATTTTTTAAAGGCAATTTGGTGTAGCTCTTACATACACTATCAAGTAACTCAAGTATGTGTCATAAGACAAGAAATATTACAGGGAAGCTGTGAGGTTCTTGTGAGGTGCATCCAGGAATCCCCAGCTCAGCCTCTGCTGTTTTCCCCACTCCAGCCACTAGACTCAGGCTCCTGAATGAAGGCCTGGTAGGCAACGTTGGTGCAAAGGCAGTGAGGGTTTTTATCATACTGGTTGTGAGGCTAGCACTATGACTGTGTTTAAGTTACATGTTAGAAGTTGATAAATGTCACACCAGAATTCAAGTTGTAGTTACATTGGGTCATTTCCAGGCCACTGTTTACTTCACTGCTGATGTTCCAGTTTTATTCCTAAGGGTGATAGTGATCAACTTTGTCTAATAAGCTGTTAATTTAGAAGTGAGGAGTTTGGAGTATAGCTCAGTGGTGGAGCATTTGCTTAGCATGCACAAAGCCTTGAATTTGGTCCCCAGCACTGCTAAATAAGTAAACAAATAAATAAATAAATAGAAGTGGGTAGAGCACACAGCCGTCAACCCAAATCCTGTAATTTCTCTATGCATATCTTGGCTATTTATATAATCAGTTTTTGGGCTTCTACATAATAATTTCATGCATAACTGATCAGATGACTGAAGGTGACAGTTGAGATACTAATGAGCTGGTGGTATGTATCAGTGATAGAATATTAACCTAGCATGTATAAAGCCCTGTGTTCAATCCCCATCACCGGACATCTACCCCCAGCCCCCCAAAAAGGTTGAAATACTAAAAATAGGTGAATTGCTACTGAAATGTTAAACATGGATTCAGTTCATTATTTAAAAAACAACATGACAAATGGTAAATTCTTAACATGACTCTGTAATAAAGATTAGGGACATTGTTGTGTCTATGAACTTTTACCTATTTAAATCTTACTTGTAAATCCTTCAGTACATCTTTGTAACTGCACACTGTTGTCCAAGGATCAAAATACTCATATCTGAAAGACCTGGCTTGTTTTCAGTATCCCCCAAATGACTTTTCAGCACTTTTGAACGTAAACTATTTAACCTTAATCTGTATCTTAGAACTGAATGTCAAATTCTTACTTCTTTGTACTTATCTTTCCACTTATAAAACGATAGGGTAGGGTGATTCCTTCTGTGACCTTAAGAGATGTTCTCAATGTGCCCTCACATTTTCTAGGCACTAGAAGTAGAATGGATCCATGCCATTTCCAGAGCAGTTAATTAGCAAGCTATTCACCTGTGTCAGAGATTAGTTGGTGCTACACCTTGCTTTCTCTGAGTTGGCAAAGTGGCTGCATTCAAAGACTCCTGGACAGATTCAGAGTTCAGAAAATGGTATATCCTTGAGCATGACCATGCTGCTCTTTCTACTTTTTAATGTATATCCTGCATCAATACAGATCACTAGGTGCAGAAGCAATAACTGAAATTATCTTAAAAGTACGAGAAATTTCTTTCCTTTGACCTTTCTGCACTATCACAGTAAGGTCCTGTTGGTAGCCCTTGGAGGACAGGCAGTGCATGGGTGAGACCAGGAGGAGCTCAGTGCCAGAATGCCTTTAATTTCATTTAAATATTTAATACACATTAGTTTAAAAAAATTAAGCTGCTCTTTAACATTTGGTAATGTTATGTACTTCCAACAGTGTTTTTCATTATTACAGTATTAAACTTTTTGTTTGCAGACTTCTCCCTAAACAGTATTTATGCATATACTTACAGGATTAGTACTGCAGACCTCTCCTCCAAAAGCAGTACAGTATCTCTGGATCAAGCTGGATTGGTTATGATTCTCTCTGTCTCTTTCTTCCTGTCTGTCACGCACACACACACACACAGAAGAGTAGAAAGATGCTTATAAAATACAAAGGGCAACTTGAGACCCAACAAAACAAGGTGAATTGCTTCAACTGTTGAAAACTACAGTGAAGACTGCAAAAGTAATTAATATCCTCTTGAGTTTACTGTACTGATTCTTTTAAAATACTTCGTTGGCTAACCTTTCTATATATCTGTCTCATTTAGTGACTTTAGCATGAGGTGTACTTTTTACAAGATAAGAGTAATCTAAAACCTGAAAAAGATGAGGTTAGAATAAGTTGACTACATAATTTTCAGTAAAATATGATCTTAACTACTTTCATATATATAGTGTATTAGCGTTCCAGGTGCTGGGACACAATACCTGACACCCAAAACTGAAGAAGAGTGGTTTATTTTGGTGCATGTTTCCAGAGAGTCTGTGGCCAGCCAGCTCCAACATGGAGGAAGGGTATGGCAGAGCAAAACTGCCATATGTTACGTCTTTTGGGAAGCAGAGAAGGGGAACAGTGCCAAGGAGGAAGGGGCCAGGAATCATATATAGTACCCAAGTTCATGCCTCCCTGACCCATGCAGACACATCAAGAAGTATGTTTTGCTAATCCCATGGGTGGCTCCCAAACCAGTCAAGGTGACAGTTGAGTTTAATCTTTACATGTAGGTTTCTAAAATTTGTCAAAATCTGTTAGTGATGTAACAAGAATTCAAATCTAACTCTTACCACTGTAGACTGTTGGGTGTATATATGATAGTGTATGTCTTGGATCCATGTTCACCCTCTTCTGATCCACAGAATGCAAAAACTTCTCTAAAGATTTAAACTGTAATGTTTGATTTCTTGCCAGATGCCAATCTGAAATCATAACCTGAATGAAAAAGATAGTAACTAGGTCAAATACCTTTTTTTTTTTGTTTTTTTTTTAATCTGATGCAAATTCAGTTGGAATCTGGCTATCTGAATAACCAAATTTAAAGTATCTTAGTAATGTAAATATGTGCCTATGTCTTAGTGTTTAAATTTCAGCAGTGTTTAAATATAAACCAAATACACCATATCTCTCATAACTACAAAAGATCATCTCTTAGGTCCTCAAAATCCCTGCCTATAGCTTTGTTCTGTAAGAAAGAAACACTGTTTTATGATGAAATCAATTTGTATTTTTCACTTACAAATATAATCTTGAGTTTTTAACAATTCTTTAAGAGCAGCATTCATTGGTTACTGGCTTGATAATTTGAAAAACAGAATTATTTTCATCCAGAATGATTTTTAAGAGCTGATAGGGATCCAGCCAGGCGTGGTGGCACACGCCTTTAATCCCAGCACTCAGGAGGCTGAGGTAGGAGGAGCATTGTGAGTTCGAGGCCGGCTTAGGCTACAACGCGAGCGCAAGGCCGGCCTAAGCTACACAGTGCGGCCCTGCCTCAAAAAACCAGGGCTGGGAGTTTGGCTCGGTGACTTAAGCGCCTGTCTGCCAGGCATGAGGTTGTGAGTTCAATCCCCGGTGCTGGAAAAAAAAAAAAAAAAAAAAAAAAAAA
>RJWM01003852.1:0-64239 GCA_004363535.1 Dasyprocta punctata | reverse complement strand
CCACAGGTGAGCAAGGTAGCATGTGGAAAAGAATGATTGTGCAAGAATCTGAAAGGAGAGAGAGAAGCTCCACTGACAGGCCAGCTGGGGTTCAGGGCAAATCTTGCATGTTGCAACCAGAAGTGCATACTCGCCTCTTTGCTGAAGCCAGTTTTGTCTCCATTACTGATTGATATTGCACATCCCAGTTGGGTCCTGTTGATGCTAAGAGGAACATGAGCAGCATGCTCTTGCCCTCTAAGAGCTCCCAACCCTGGACCTGTACTTCTGTGTCCCATGCACACCATGAGTGGGACTGGGCAGAGGAATTGAGGGTTTGTGGAAGCAAGTAGCAGGGAAGCTGCATCTTCAGAGTTGGGACTGCGTGCAGGAAGGTACTTCCTGTTCATGGCAGCAGCAGTATGAGGTGACTCTAAGGGAGCCATTCCTGAGGGGCACCACCCATTTGAGAAACTCCAGAAAGATAGTGGCAAAAAAGTTGGTCTTGAGGGTTTTAAATTGTGGACTGGAATCAGATCCGATAAACCGAGAGGTTTTTGAGTAATTTTGCTAGATAAGTGAGGTTGATAAAACCAACATGGCAGTTACATCCAGAGCTCCAACACTCTTATTCCTCTCCCCTACTTTCTCTTGGTCCTGCACTGAGGCAGAGTACAGCTAAGGCAGGAGAGGAAGGGAGCTGCAATGCCCAGAGCTGGCTTTGGAGTCCCAGGAAGATGAGAAAGGCCCCAGGTAGGGGGAGGATGGACACTATCAGTATACATGTTTCTGGGTTTCCTGTGGAAAGGGCCAAGGGGCTGAGAGATGTGCAGGGGTGTGAAGTCCAATTGTGTAAAGAGGCTTGTTCGTGTATAGGGCTTGGAGATGAGGGAAGAGGTTGGTGGTGCTGAGGGGAGGGTGGTGTTGAGGCCAGGGAGACTGATCAGCAAATACCTGTATTAAGGATAACTGAAACTGGTTTCTTGCAAAAAAAGAGAAAAATGAATTGGGTTGAAATGGAAGGCAATGGTATCAGTATCTGTAGTTAGAAATTGGTGGAGATACAGATGTGCACATGCATGTGTGTGCACATGTATATGAGAGAGATCGTTTTCAGGAGCACCCCCAGACTCGATCAACTCCTAAAAGGACCCATGGGACTCTGATGTTGCTTTTACTTGTGCCGCAATTTCTTACAAAGGCTTCAGGCCAGCAGCTCTTGAGGTAGGGTCTAGAGGAAGCCAGGTATGAAAATCAAAGTGACCCCTTCCTGGGGAACCACATGGATGTTCTTAACCTCCAGCTAATAGGCTGTGACATGAGTTATGTGCCTTCACAAGGCACCATCACAAGGGCCCTTTACGGAGTCTGAGACCTGCATGGTTACTGGGGTGTTAGTCTCCCAATTGCACAGAAGGCTCCAGATCCCAGAAGGAAAGTGGGTTCACTGTCAATCACACACATACAGATTGTGTGCCTTGCTGATGCGCACATTCCCAGAGCATACTCCCAGGAGACAGATGGCTACCTATTGGGGAGGCAGGCCCTTCTGGGCATGCATAGGGACATGAGAAGTTCAGGCCTGTGGCTGACTCTTCCTGCACGCATATGCACATGCGTTTGTGTGTGTGTTAACATATGCGTGATTCCCTAATGTTGCCCCACACACATGTGAGTATGATGCCCTAATTCTGCTCTCAGGATTAAGGAACAGCCTCAGAGCTTAGGTCTTGACTTCTGAACACCATCCTCCACAAAGGAAGCCAGAATGCCTTGAAGAAAAGGCTGCGTTCTTGTCTGAGGCAGGGAATGTGTAAGAGGAGGAGAAATTGGGTATGCTCTGAGAGTGGTGAGTACAGTAGAAAAGCTGTAAAAAGAACTCAAAGAGGCCTAGTCAAATATTTTGCTATCAAAATAATGATGACAGTGTATTATATGAATAAATAGGAATCCGTGCGGTTACTGATATAAAGAATTACTTGAAAATTTGACGAAGAACATGATATATCCTTAGTTTCAAAATGCCTCCCTAGCCGGGGATGTAGCTTAGTGGTATAAGTGCCTGCTGCAAGTGCGAGGTTGTGAGTTTGATCCCTGGTGCACAAAAACCAAAAAAAAAAAAAAAAAAAAAAAAACACCCCAATCCCTCCCCCCACACACAACCTTTCTATAAAATACAGAGAGCGCCAAAGGGAAAAGAGGAAGCCTGGCAGACACCACCTTCCTGTAGGGAGCAGAGCTACCTGCCAGGGCCCTTGAGTCTCTCCAGTAGTTCCTCATAAAGGTACTTTGCTATGAGGGCTATTAGACAAGGCCAAATGGGGAGAGATGCTACACGGGGACTGGCTTGCAATCGTCAGAAGCGTCAAGGTCAGGTAGATCCAAGCCTGGCTAAGAAGTGTTCCAGACCCAAGGACAGCAAAGACCACGAAGTACAACAGTGGTTCTGAACTGTGTCATTTTGTCCTATAGGATGCTGTCCAGATGACTGGTAAAACCTGAGCAGAGGGGCTAGAGAGTTGTACCTTGTTGGTATTAATGTTGTTACTCATAGTCGTGTTGTGGCTATGTAGGAGAATGTCCTTGTCTGTGGAAATAGCAGTTGAGGATCTAGGGTGGGGATGTGGGGGGGGGGCAGACCTACAGCATGGGTGCCACAGCGGGCTGTTCGTTATCGATGAATGCTCTAAAAGGTTTGCCATCACTGAGCTATGATGTTGGTTCAGGGCATATTCTATAGCTCTTTGTGCTGTCCTTGAAACTTTTCTGTAATACTACTTTCAGAGGAAAAAGTGAAAACCAAAACCTCAAAAATGTTCCAACCTTTTGATTAATTTCATGTTGAGGGATCTGTCTGAAGGGAATAATCCAAAAATCTAAGCTCAGCTTCCTACTTCTGGTGATTTTTGCATTAGGAAAACTGGAAATACCCCAGTATCTATCAGCAAGAAAATGGGAAACTTCATTTAGGTATCGCCTTACTTTACAGCTATTAAAAGTAATATTGTCTGAGAACTTTTATTGTCACGGGAAATTGTTATATGAAAGAGTAAGACGTACCATTTTGTGTAGAATCTCAATTATTTTATCTAGCAACAAGTTATCTTTGACAGCTTTTAAAGAAACATGAAAACATCAAGAACAGTAATTATCTTGTATACTATGAGGTTTTTAATTACATGAGATTTTTCAAATTCTCCAAAATGAGACTGTTATCCTTATCACAGTAAAAATATGTAAGATTGAATACACACACGCACACATGCGCGCGCATACACACACACACACACACACACTTGTACACAACACGGTCTGCTGTCTCAGAAGGCTTTTAAAAGTGTCCAAGGAGCTATGTTGTGGTTTGGCTTGGTGTCCCCAGAGGCATGCTGAGCATTGGTCTCAGTGTGGCAGTGCTGAGAGGACCTGTAGCAGGTAGGGCCCAGTGGAAGTCCTTAGGTTATTGGCTTTGCCTTTCTGGGATGAATTATTTGTCATGGGACCTTTAACAAGTTCCTCTGAGAAACAGTTGTAAAATCCTGAGTCTGGCCCCTTGAGTTGCTTTGGCTTCCTGCCTGGTGATGTGGTATCTACACTGGTCCTTGCACCGCACATGCACTTCCACCATGGTGCTGGCCACAGAAAAATGTGATCTGAGTAAGCTTTTACTTTTTAAGTTACTCAGGTCCAAGTGTTTATTCTTAGTAACAGAAAATGGGCTAATACAAATTTCTTGGTCTTATAATTGCATTGAAGTTCAAGGGTGTATCTCTATCTGCCTAACTCACCCTGTTTACTATTGTCCTTAATGAAAGAATTTATAACCAGGTAGCAGGTACCGTTGCAACCTGTCTGCTGCAAAGTCTCCCAGCACCAGGGAAAGTGGCTCCAGGTCCAGGGCCTGGGCCCACTCTGTTGGCCCAAGATGGGGAGAGGGTGTGAGGTGTCCCCAAGCCCAGGTAATACTAGAAGAGATGAAAGCCTCCTGTGGCTGGGATGCTGACAGTGTCCTTTCTTATCGCTATGCTGCACTCAGCACTGGTGTGGGTGCTGTCTCACCTGCCTGGCAGCTGTTGCGCTTTGAACACACTTTTCTCCTTGGTATGTCACAGTTGCCCCCAAACAGGCAGTATCCAGCAGTGCTGAAGGAAGCTTTTGTGTGCAAAACTGACTGCTGACCACTGGTGGCTGAAGGCAGGGGTCAGAAGTGGGGATGGGGGAGCACTAGGGAAGAGTGGTCACTGCTGAGGTTTTTGCTTAGCTTGTCCTCAGTAGTCGTATAAGATGCTCCCTCTCCAAAATGCATTCAAAGGCAAGAATCATGAGAAAGTGAGAAACAGGGCTTAGGAAAAGACGACTTTCTTCTTGCTGACTCACTTTCTGTGGTTACTCACCCTGAGCAGGGGATGTTTCCTCATCCCCGTGTCTCTGCAGTCTGGGTTCAGGTGGAGCTTATGTGCAAAGTGTGCCTTCATTATGGCACAATGAGACACCGTCGGGGCGGTGAGTGTTTTAATAGAAATCTACCGTTGCCTGGTTGTTTACTTTTAAAATTAGTTTCTCGGAACTGGAGCTTGAGTCCAGGGCATTTTCCTTGAGCTATATCCCCAGCCTTTATTTTGAGACAGGGTCTTGCTAAGTCACTAAATTACCCAACCTGGGCTACACTTGGACTCTTCCCGCCTCTGTGTCCAGTGCTGCTGGGATATGTACAGCACTGGTCTTTGCTGTCAGCTCCTGTATGTTACATGTGTAATGTACAGCTCTTTTCACGGGCTCACGTGCTGGCATGTCTGTTTTCCTTCAAAGCTCATGGAGCAGAATATGCAACATGGCTCACTCCCTGGTGTGCTGAGAGCAATGCTGGATCATCTTGCTCTTTATTAATGCCATAAGCATTTATGCCTCTCCCTGGAAATGTTTCATTACTGACAAAAGTCTCAGTACCTGAAAGCTCTTTAATTCTCTTTTATGAGGACAAAGGAAAATAAAACGTAAATGAAGAAATGTAGGAGTTAGAATGCATCTGTGCTTGGTTTGGGAGGTATCTGGACTAAGCATTTTGGGAGACAAATGTTAGAGGAGGAGGAAGGTAGATAGGCCAGGTGGTGGTGTGGTGTTATAGCATGGCAGGGTAGGGTGGGGATGAAAAGCAGTTTGGGTGCATATATTACAACATCTGCAACAGCACCTAATGTGATGGACGAAAACCCTGTATGCTCTGGATGAGTCCTCAGTCATGAATCCCGGGCACCTGGTCAAACCACTCTTTTCTGATAACTTTTAGAGGGGATTGGCTGATGGCTCTAAGTGTCATCCCTGGGCTGCAGTGTCAGCATCACCTGGCAACTTGTTGAGACTGAAGATCCTCAGACTCCACCCAGAGCTGAATCAGAGCCTTGGGTGGGCTGGCAGGTTCCCTGAACAAACCTCAGCAAGCAGCAGCAAGGTCTGTGCTTGTGCCGAGTTGACCTTCCCGAGGAACTAAGGCCGGACCTGAGCTCAGCAGGATCAGAGCCTTTCACATGGTCACAGGGGCTTCGGGCTCACATCACTGTAAGTCAGATTGCTGATGCTGCTTTCTTTTTAAAGCCACTCTGAGAAACTTCACTTTTCTGCGAATATGTTTTTCCTCCAGCAGAATAACCTATCGTCCAGTCTAGCACCTGTTTTCTTACACAAGGGTTCACAGGGGGCCTATGATAGAAGCAAAGGTTATTTACACAGCCCTGTGATTGCTTCATGTAAAGTTGTAAGATACTAAATGACCCGATTTGTGATAAAAAATCTCATCATCCACTGGCAGGATGGTTCTCGAGCAGCACAGATGCTCTTGGTTTGTGATATGGACCACCAGCCACGTGTGGCCTCTGCTCATGCTCAAGCATCTGTACCTCACATTGTGCTACATGAGTTTTTTAACAGAATGTATCCGGCTCTGGTGCCAAACTGTCAGCTCTGCAAACTGCCAGGGGTAGCTTTCAGCTACTTGCATTTGAGGACACCTGTGAAGCTCTTGTGAGGCTGCGTGTGCTCCTCCAGGGATTGCTTGTGCTTACTGCCACCACCGTATTTGGGATTTCAGTAACCCCTGATGGGATGCGGCATACATTTAGTAATGTCAGAATGACTGAATGCTGCAAACCAGGGGACATTTAGAGAGGCTGTGGAAGTGTTCAGAAAAGTTTTCCCCAAAGGACCTGGGGGCTCTCTCATTTGCAGGAAGGTTTTCTCATCTGTAAAATGGGAACAATAACACTTGTAGACAATGTGTGAGGATTAAGTGAAAAAGGCACGTGACTGGCCCCTGGTAAGGACCAGTCCCTTGGGAGTGGAGAGCGTCTGTCACTGGCATGAACACTCTACCTTTGTTTAGAACACAAGTGAGATATAATCAGTATTGCAATTCATTAACTCAAAAGCAAAATTTTATTCTCATATAAAACAAAAAACCCCTTTAATATATAATGACAGGTTTTTTTTTTGTTGTTGCTGTTGTTTGTTTTTAAAGAAGAAAACAAAATGGCAGAACTACAGACCTGGGTAGAAAAATACACTTAAGCAGCTATTCTATGCAGGTCATAATTTTTACAATTATGAGCAACAGGCACAAGTTCAGAGTAAGTCTTTTTTTTTTTTCTGTAAAACATTGATTCACATTTGCCCCAACAATTTAAAATGAGTGGAAATACAGCTTTCCTACTCGGTAGCAGACCCAGTTATTCCACAGATAGTAACCAGCAGTAACTTAGTAAATGAACATTTCTTTGTGATAGTAAGCAAGTATTAGAATCTTGGTCTGGAATACTCATCATAGTAAAAAACGCTTTCAACCTCTGTGGTGGCAAGGGCGATGCTCTTGCGTTTCTTCAGTGCCCATGAGACTGGGTCTGACCCTCCCTGGGATGTGGGGAGGCATCTTGCTGCCCGTTATGTGTAGGTACGTGAGGTCAGCGTCCTTTGTGCACAGCAAGAAACTCAAACACCAGCGAAGGAGACACAGTTACCCAGCAAAAGCTACTTCTGCCCAGTAAACAGTTTCCAAAAGAAAAAGAATTCTCTTTGAATGAACTGAAAACCAATGAAAACTACATCAGGACACTTCTGCCACTGAACAGCAGGTGGTGCTACATGACAAGGGGAGCAACAGGTGCCGCCACAGCTTTGAAACCCAGGAATAATATTTTTGCCTGGATTTACATGAAAGATTTATTTGGTCAAAGTTTGTTCTCAAAGTATAAATGTAACATTTTGCCCTTGACATTATATTCAAACAAAACACACTTCATATAAAATTTAATTGGATTAAACCTAAATCCCTAAGAAGTTAAAAGTGACAAGGTATTTAGTATTTGTCAAAACCATTAAGTTCCACAAGACTCATTATAGTTAAAAGTAAAATTTCTGCCACTGACCACTACTCTAGGAATGGAAATTAGCATGAGTTCACTCTCACTTAGAACCGACCATTTTAACAGGAAAGACAACTGCATCCACTCAACTGCCTGTTCTTGACTTCCCTCACATCTGCTTAAAACAATCTAAAACTGCCCTAGAGCCAGATGACCCAGAGGGACAGGCTGACTCATCACAGAGGACATCCCAGCTCTGAAGTGCACATTGCTGCCGAGTCTCACCATCCAATCCTGCCTGCTTCCTGCACTGGTTCTGGGAAGCCCCAGGATGGGCTGGCACCTCTGATGTCACAAATGCAACTCCACAGCCAGGACCACTGCTGTGTGTTTTCGTGTGACTCCCCTTCCCTGGGTTTTCTGAACTGGCTGTGAAACATTGTGAAAACTGAAATTTTTCTCCTTTGGTCACACCTGTCCCAGGTTTGGGTGTGCTGTCCTTAGCAACAGTGCCTACCTTCTGGTTGCAGGTCAGCAGAAAGCAGGTCAGCAGAAAGCATGGCATCATGGGGTGTTTTTGCACCAGTTAAGTTAAAAATATGAACTTTCCTACTTAAAAAAAAGTTTATTTTAAAGCTTCATTTTAAAAGATGAAGTAGTTTTATAATTTAAAAATAAAGTTTGTTCTATATTTACTCAGAAGTCTTTTTCTTTCTGGGACCTGCACTCAAGCCTAGCCCAAAGTGTGTGCATGTGTATTTAGAGTTCTATGGCGAAATCCTATAAAAATAGACAGTATTTTTTATTTCTGTCCAAAAGTTAAAATAAAGAATACACAATTGTGGGAGTGGTTAAAAAAAGGGAGGGATTGAAATATACAATTATTTTTCTTATTTTAAAATTGATATAAAAATGTAAAACATTTCCCTTTGGAAATTTTACTTTGGGAATCACTAATAGCATTACCAGCTCCTCTCAATGCTCTCCCACCCACAGGTCAAAGGCCAACATGGTCTGTCTGGGCCTCAGGCTACGTGACCTCCTCCAGCCGCCTGGGCCCTAGAGTGTGATAGCTGGCCCATGTTCCTCCACCCCACCTGGGGGGAGGATCAAGCTGTTGCGGGGGTCAGACTTCAGGGAGCTGAGAAGTCTGTGAATGCTGCCATTGCTTTCTCGCCCAGAGCTGTGCAGGGCCAGGTCCCGATGCATCCTGTCCACAAGGCTAGTGCCATTGGCCCGAGAGAGGCTGCCAGAAGGTGCGCCCTGTGTCTTGGGAATGTGTTGAGGTTCCAAGGCCCCTTCAATAACGATGTCGGCCTCCTCGTCACTCTCCATCTCATCAGGATGGAAGTTCTGTAGGACGTGGGCAGCTGGCAAGCTGTGGTGGCTGGCGGTGCTGTCTGTGGACTGGCCAGAGCTGCCAGAAGTACGGCTGCTTCGGACAATGTTGTTCCTCTGGTTGGCAGGCTTGACAGTGACAATGAGGTTGTGGCTATTGGCGATCATCATGTCTGTGACTTGATCGAGTGTCTTCCCAGCCACCTCAATGCCATTCACCTCCAGGACTTCGTCGTTCACAGCCAGCAGGCCGGTACTCTCTGCAAGGCCCCCAGGCACCATACGGGAAATAAAGATGCCTGGAACCTTCTCTAGCCCATGGGGGGTCACCCGCACACTTGTGCCATCACGGATGTAGAAGCCCAGTGGCTTCTCACAGCCATGTCTGTAGAGCCTCACACGGCGATGCGTCTCAGGGAGGATGTCCACGTCAATGATGGAGGACACTGGGCGGAAGTCATGTGGCATGCTGATGTCAAGATGGGCACGCCTGCGCAGACCTTCATCCCTCAGTGTCACCAGCACCTTCTTTTTCCTTGACAGGGTGCCTGCCCCAAAGCTGTAGTGGTCAGCCTCTTCTGAAAGAGTCCAGAGACCAAACAGAAGCACGTCACACACGAGTGAGACCAAGCACTGTAACGCCCACAAGCCTGTTTGCTGCCCTGAATGAAACCCTAGCTTGTCATGCTTGCTCCCTTCCAACCACCTCCCACCAGCTTTCTGAGCCAGGGCAGAGCTACTCTGGTGGGCCTTTCAAAGCTGCACACAGGGCCTTGATGTGCAGACACTAGAGTAGCTCACTAACCTCCTCACTGAGCCCCGTAATGTCCAGGCTGAGCTGGTCCCAGGCACATGAGGCCACATTCAAGCACCTCGTCTCCCTAAACTAGCTCTCTATGGAGCTCTCCAAACTGGGCCACAAGCAGATGAGCAAAATGACTTTGAGGGGTAGAAGACAGTAGAGCTTGTAACAAGAATTAACAAAGGATGGGGTGGGGGTGTAAGTACCAGGCAGGATACCAAATGTGGAGGTGGGCAGCTGGCCTGCAGAGCATCTTAAACTAAGCTTAACCAAGTCCCTAAAATGGTGGTTCTTTTGTCTTCCATCTTTCAACAGTAATAAGCAGCTCTGCTTCATGTGAATCCCCAGGAGTAGACGCTGCTCCTTTCTTGCTCTCCCTGTGCGTGGGTACCCTGGTGAGAACCATCAGCTCAGCTGAACAGGAGTCACTGCTGCCTGTTTCTAGTAAGAGACTGGCACAGGCACTGCCAGAGGTGTTGAACCCTGCCCTGAAGTGCTGTGGCCACACGTCACCCCCCCCACACACACTGACCATGAGCTAGGAAGATAGATTAATACAAAGTTTTTAAAAGCCGAAAGACTAGGAAGGGAATAGAGAAGTGATGTTTGGAAACTGAAGAAAGCATTTGTTCATGTCAAAAAAAGTTACATTGAGTTTTATATTAAATCTCCTTTATTTTTGACACATGAGGTTTTTGGAGACAGGATCTCACTACGTAGCACAGGCTGGTCTTAGACTTGTGGCACTTCTGTCTCAACCTCCCAAGGGCTGGTTTATACAAGGTTCTTTACAGAAAGCCCTCCTGGCAAAAATTCACCACCATCCCTATGCGTGCCTGTGTTGTTTCTGCATGCTAGTCCTGTGAAAACTTGGCCAGCATACTTTGTCTTCTGCGCTTGCCTTTGAAAGCTGACCATTCTCAGACTGGCACTCCTGCCCTTAGCAGGGAAATGAGAAGTGGCTGGCTCACAGGCACTCATAAAACAGGCTCCAACCACAGCCTCAATATTAATTTTGGCCTTTTCTCACATGTATGGCTGCAAAAGACAGAAATCTAATGGAATAAATAACAAAACAAAACATCCCAAACCATACATAGGCAGTGTGGGTAGAATAGGTGGGTAAGAGAAAAGGAAGAAAAGGAGGAAGTCAGTCAGGAATAGTCTTGATAACTGGAAGAGAAGTCTCTTTAAAAAATCACAGGAAAATTTATCTATTCAACCTTGCAAGCCAAGTAGGAAAGCTGAGGAGCTAAACACTAAAACAAACAAACAAACAAACAAACAAACAAAAAAATCCCAAAAGCCAAAGCTGATGCCAGTGGCAGAGTTAAAAGGGGCAACCTCAAGGCTGAATCATGCAAGATGGGAAGGGCCTTCTGCAGCCAAAACCTGTCCTCATCAGAGGGGTTGGTGACATGCTCTATCTGCTAGGTATTCCAGAAGGCCACATGCATGCAGAAGTATTCAGCTGCTAGATCCAGAGCTAAAAAGAAAAGAAGGCCTCACTACTGCATAATACCAGTGGATGGTGACAAGAGTGGTGGTCCTGGGTAGTTAAGCTTGGAAAAATGCCTAGATACTGCCCTGCTGTGGACGTGCCAGGAAAGCTGTGAAGCATGGCAAACCCATTGTCACACTGTGTGCTTGCCTTGGGGCCACAAAGGCCAGTGAGAGCGTTCCCAGAAGCGGCTGAGCCATAGCTTGCTGTCTGTGGCAGGATCTATCTCTCAAGCAAGTTCCTCTACACAAGCACACCAGAAATGTGCAGTCTCTACCTGGACAGAAATTGGTACCTGCAATGTGAAGACCCAAAAGCACTGAAACCACTGCAAGCAGCAGCGATAAACACCAGGGAGGTGGGACTGTGAATGCAGAGAAAAAAAGGAAAGCTTACACAGCCAAGTAAGGTTGAGCAGAAGGCTGAAAACTTGCAAATGTACCAAAAATCAGAGTAGGGCCTCAGCTCCAGAGATACAAGTAATATGATTTTGCTTTAACAAAAGAAATTTATCTTCATTAATTGGTGTTTTAAATTTCTTACCAAGAACCTCACAGTCTTTTAAAAAAATTCTTACCTGCCTAGAGGTGGGCCCTGTACCCCTCCTATAAAGTAGGGTGAACCACGTGGTGTCTGCAGGAGCCTGCTGCTCCCCAGCTGTTAGAATCGACATCTAGTCTTAACACCTGGCTTCTCAGTGTCTCCATCTGCTCTCATCTGGTATAAAACAGGCATCTTTGCATCTTCCCTGAATAAGCTGGTGCTAAACTGTATATGGAGAAGAAACAATGGGCTCCTCATATCAATCTCTTCCATCTGATTAGTGAGTGTCAATTTCTTGCTCTGCACTGTCACTGCTGCTGTTAGGCACGCAGCTGAAAGTCTCTGAACATAACCACAAGTGGGAATGATGGATTACCCGAGTGCACACACACTCTAACCATGCCATGGCACACACCCATTTGTACTGCTTTGTGGTGAAGTGTGGATATCCGCGTTTCCATCTTGTGAGTATAAACAGCATCTCATTAAATAACCTGGAATGTGTGTACACAGAGACAAGTATCTGGAAGCTAAATGCTCTGGTTATTTTTTGCTCAAAGGATTTATGCATTTTAATCTGATCTTGGTAAATGTCCCAAAGTTTCCTCTAGATTTGTATGTCCCAGAAATGGAAAATGGTGCTTTAGGATTGGAATCTGGCCCCATGGCAACAAGGCTTGTTTCTAGAGCTCTGTCTCATCTCCTTTAGCTTTTGCCACTGCCCCCAGTGGGGGGCTCCTGTTACTAAGGTCCCCCTGGGAATGCATGGGGCTGGATGAGGGGGACTGGACTTGGGTGCTTTCTCTTCACAATAGCCACCTCTTTATTTAGGGACCTTGCAATGTAAATACATGAAGACCCAACAACCCAGGGACCTTTGGACCTTTATGGCAGTGGCTAGGCTAACTACCAATGCTGAACCCTCTGGTCTTGACCTTGTTTCTGTCAACTGGAATTTTAGCAAATCTAAAGGCCCCTTTAGGGCCAAGCTTGTCAATCTATGGGTCATTCTTACTTTTCATCATCCGACACTGGTCAGTCAAAACAATGAATGTGAACCAAGTGTGGCCACATGGGGCTGTGCTCCACTGTGGTCCTCTGGTGAGTTCTCAGGAGTGTGATGTCATATGTAATGTGTGACACCGAGGGTGTTAAGGACAGGGCACTCTTTATGCCACAACTCAGGACATGTGGACTGTGAGCTTGGAGCTGGTGCTCCTGTCAGTGCATACTGGGTAGTGGATCCAGGGGTCCAGAATGGCTTGGAGGAGAGGCTGAGTCCAAATTTAGTTGGGTATAGGATGCTTCACTTCCTTCCCAGACACTTAGGGGTCCTGGGAGAGACTCTATGGAAGGTGGACAGTGCCCATCCCTATACTTGCCTCCTCCAACCCAGTCCTGGGATAATGACCCTCCTGAGGGCAATGGCTTGTTTTAAATGCCCTGACCCGTGGTGTTCCTCTCAGGCACCTGCAGTTAGGCTGAACGGTATGGGAGGTAACCCAGGGATTTCCATTAGCTAGACCCATGGACCAGCCAGGTAGGCTGTGAGCCCCTTCATGGTCCAGCACCAGTACTCTCAGTTTGGGGTTGTGCTCTAGGTTTGTTCACAGACTTGTTCTGAGTGAATAGAGGTTGGAGAGCCAGTGACTGTGTCCACTGCTGGCAAGCAACTGTGTAAGAGGAGGATGAACTGGTCTCTATGCAGGAGGTAAGAGTGGGCTGCTCGGCTGGAAAATATTCAGATGCCCCTGAAGGAGGAGGAGTGTGTGACCCTAGTTCTTTCCAAACTCTTGAAGCAATGGGCTGGCTGCAGGTATCAGCTGGAATGCCTTTCCCAATGCCCCAGGACTGAGAGTGTGTGCAGCCTCCACCTCCTCACAGTATACTGTTGCAAAGACGAGGGAACACAGACCCCTGCTACCTGCTGTAGGACAGCACAGTGATACTGCACCAGGACCTTCAGATGAGTGTGCCGGAGTGATTTCAGGTGGCAATCCATTTTTCTCTTTAAAAATGTAAATATCACACATGGACTTTATTAGTCAAAATTTCCAAATTATCCTAAAAATAAAGTATATCCCATCCCTAAAATTCTAACTTTTCTGAAATACTTATTAGTAAGAGTAAAATTCACAGCTTCCTTATCAAGCGACATGTTAAATTTTATATTTCCTACAAGGCAAACAATTGAAAGAGTTTTATTTTTTAGGTTAATCTCTCCCTATATCCCATTTTTGCTCAAATTATATTTTGTTCGCTTACTTATGTTTCATGATATAATCAACAAAAGGAAATAGAAGTCTGGTCCTACAAAGTGCTGATGGTGACAGGTTTTCAAAGTAGAGGCTTTTTATTTAGCTTGGGAGGTCTTACTAGGTTGACCAGGCTGGCTTTGAACTTACAATCTTCCTATTTCAATTTCTTAAATAGCTGGAATCTCAAGCGTCTGCCACCATGACTGCCTAAACTAAAGATTTTCTAAGAACTATTTTCTTTCTTTTTTTCCAAGTCCATTTTATTTCAAATAGAAAAAAAAATCAAAACATGACAATTGGGGGCAGCAACTTCAGCTTCTCACACTAGTAAGACAATACGATGTTGACACGAGTCTGATTTATTTCACTTATGAGTATGGTCTCAAGTTGCATCCATCTGCCTCTAAAAGTCTCCAGTTTATCCTTCTTTATGGCTGAGTAGTATTACATTGTATAAAAATACCACAAGTTTTTTATACATTCCTCAGTTACTAGGTATTTAGGTTGTTTCCAAGATCTAGCTATTACAAATTGTGCTGCTATAAACACGAGTGCACATATATCGCTGAAGAACTATTTTCTTGCAAAATAATCTCTCACATCATGTATGTGTTTGATGTGAATTAAAACCACTCCTGACCCTGACCTAGGCCTTCTCACCCATGGAAGGGTTGGGAAACTGGTAAAATTTGCCTCCTTCAAAGAATTTTGGGGCCATCCTCCTGAACAGGATCTGTCTCACTATACTATGGCAAAGGAGGGTACCCACGTGCATGCACAGGTTTAAGGACCAAAGGCACCACAGCTGGGTGATGTGTAGGCCAGGGAATAGCAGTGTTCGCAACAAGGGCCTTTTTCAAGGCCCTTATTGGGCATTCTGGATAAGTGTGCACCAAGGTTCTTTCTCCGATTACTGTCACATATGGTGGCCACAGATGGAAAACCCAGAGCAGCTGGCTCATTGGTGCCACTTAAGATGACTGATCAAAGTAAGGGCCCAGCACCATGTTAGCTAACCAGGGCTTGGCAGCTCGTGAGACTACAGGCAGTGTCCTGTCCATACACCCAGGACCTGTTGCCTCTCAGCATGCAAGCTGATTCACAGCTTTGGCCTCCACTGCACTGGGACCTCAGCTATATCAGCAAAACACCCAGAATGGTCACAGATCACCCTGTCGTGAACTCACTGTGCCATCTGCCTGGTTGGACAATTCATTTCTAAGCAATTGTGGGGGCAAGGCAGGGACAATCATTTGCTCCCCAGGCCCCTTTCCTCCACTTCCCAGCACCCAGTGAGCTCATTGACGTGCTTCAGAGGTGGTTTCCAATGCTTCCCTGCTACGCAGTAGTGGATCCCTGGTGTTCCCTCTTGTAGGAAAAATACATACGCACCCACCCACCAATGAGACACAGACTCTCATCTTCTACCAGCAGCAGTAGCCCCGGGGAGGCAGACACTGCCTGGGTAGGTATGATAGGCTGTCCACCCACCCTGGGAACCTTTGCCTAAAACAGTAAATAAAGCCAGTCTTCTGTTTATTCATTCTACAAAATCAGGACTGCCTCAAGAGCTGCATCCTAAAGAGTGCATCTGCCTAGGAAGCAGGTGTCTCCCACTGTGCCTCAGCCATGGTGCGTGTCCCCTGGAACTTGGAACGCTGACCATCCTGCCAGAGAAAGAACAAGGAAGAGACTGTGCTGTCCATGGATCTGAGCTCTGAGTGCAGAGACTCACTGAAGATGACACAGCAGCTTGAGCCACGGCCACAAAGAGCCATGGTTTCAGCATGGTATGAGTCTATGAGCTGTCATGATGCCCAGTTCTACACTGACTTCGATGGCGCTCTTGCCACGTCCCTGGTACCATGTAGGGGCTGTGTCTCGCTATCACCTCGCCTGTGTGGCACCCAGGGGCAGGCGCAGGATATCCTGGGGCAAAGGAAGAGGCTAAGATGGGAAGTGGGGTTCACGCCTGGTCTCCCTGATACTCCTGCCCACAGCCCATGACACCTGCAGCACTTGGAGCAGCCCTGGACTGGAAGGGAACCACTTTCCCACCACTGCTTTTCGTTTCTGTAATTAGAAAAATTCTGATTACAGAAACGAATATATGGTCGCTATGGTATTTTCCAGGTTCTACACATATACAATGTCAGATTCATCAACTGGTTCCCCACAATTTAGGACAACAGTGGTGTCACCTTTGGCAATATTTCTGTGATACACAGTATGTTTGACACTTTTCCCATAAATGCTGTGGACTAGGAATTTGCTCAGTAAATATTCTGCCTTGAAATACTTTTAATAACTACACCAGATTCCAATGTGTGGATTTTCCCTCAATTTCACTGACCTATCCCTTGTCACTGAACATTTAATTTTGTTTGATTGTTTGAACTTATACATGATAATGAAGTAGACACCTTGGGCTATGCACAGCTCTGATTATCTCCTTAAGGCAAATTCCCGGGCCTGATGGGACACCCTTCATGAGGATTCACAGAGTATATAATAAAGTAATCCATCTCAGCTATGTTCAGTAGTTCTACTTATCCCCATTCAACCACAAAATCAGAAAGGAATATAGAAAAATTCCATCAGTGGTTAGCTTTAATTTGCAGGTCTAGTAATGATCTTGTATGTGCTTATAGTATACAGCAATTATTACCAACTGCAAACAGCTCAGCAGCACGTAATGATCAGAACCAGATTTTATGAAGAGGAGGGAAGCAAAATTGGTGTGGCAGGTGGTGATGCCTCCCTAGCCAGCTTCACCTCTGCTGGTCCCCTGCACCCTGGCTAGATGCCTCCTGAGCCTAGCTGTCCTCACTGCAGAGGCTGCCACCAGTCAGGAAGGACAGCACACCACCCCACACTCAGTATCCTAGTTAACCCTTGTAAACACTCAACAGGGAAATGCAGGGGGGTGCAAAAACTGAGGCACAGAGGTGCTGTTTTGTTCCTCCTGGTAGTAAGAAGCTGGGGAAACTAGAATGGCAGAGATCCTCACATGAAGGTGCTCGATGGTGGTACCGACCCCTCAGCTGCCCCACAGTCAGGTGCACTGGGCCTGGCTCATGCCCCTTTTCCCACTGGCTGCCTTCACACGCCACCTCTGACTTTCTGATCTTTCTGACTCTTAGTTCATTCCTTGTTCTCAAACCACTTGCTCTACTGCAGCCAATGTGGTTTTTCTACCTACAGCAAGAGAGAAAGCCTGTTTCTCTCAGGATCAGGTGCTACTTTTACAGCAGCACAGAGAGGAGGAGAAACTCAACCTCAGTGGTGAAACACCAGTCAGCCATGATGCCTGCCATCCTGAGGCACCAACACAGCAAGAAGCAGCAGCCTTCCCTGCTCATGAGCGAAGAGTTAAAGGGAAACAAGTTTTTAAAAGAAAGAAGATACTGTGGGGAGAGGGGAGGAAAAGAATGTGCTTCTCACTGTCAGGAATATCACACTTGTGCTGTGAGTGGCAGGTCGGTGCACACTTCTCCTTGGTCCCAGCCTGCCCGCAGCACTGAAACATGCCAGCTCCTGCCCTCAGGAAACCATATGCAGCATCCCAGAAAACTATCCCAGTGCACCAGAAAACAAGCCAGAACAGGATTTTATTCCTAAAGGCAAAGAAACATCAACATTGTTTTTGTTTTTTTGAGACACTGTCTCAGTATGTAGCCCAGGCTGGTCTAGAACTCACTATGTAGCCCAGAGTGACCTTGAACTCGGTGATTCTCCTGCCTGCCACCCAAATGTTGGGATTATAGGTGTACACCACCACACCTGGCTTGAAACATCAGCATTTTAAAAGTCTTCCATGAAAGTTGAAAAATACAGGTGCCCTAATATGAGAAATATATCCCAAACTCATTGGTGGTTTTGTCTTTCCCATAAACTATCTTGAAACCTGAAAACTCACCTCCCAACTCTACTTTCCCTTAGACCCTAACCCATACAGATCCCAGTAACTGAGTCTTGCAGGGGCTGCAGGTGCTGTCCATGGCAGAGTTACTAACTGGAGCTTCTGAGCATCCACACAAGCTGTCCCTCCAACTTTACTCTGTGTCGTTTAGCATCAAGATGGTCCATGTGGACCAGAGGCCATTTTCATGATGCTCTCTCTTCTGTCTGGAGGGGGAGTGACTTTGGGTTAAGTGTGTACTGTTTTTATCATGGTGATGAGAAGCTGCAGCTTTGTTGGGCTCTGGCACTGAAGCGGAGGCTGCAGGGAGGGACAGTTTATTGAGGGCCATATGACTCCACAAAGTAGCCAGATGTGCCCAGAGTGAGTATCCTAATGTGGTGGTTGCTTTTTCAGGGCTGCATGAAAGCAGAAAAGAAGTTTAGTAAGATTTGGAAGACATGATTCAAGGAAAGTGCAGAGCATGATGTGGGAGGTGGACCCGTGAGCACCTCCTGGCAGTACATGGCTCCCCAAGCAAAAAGAAACTGTGTCTCCTGACCCAGCACCCTGGCCTTAGGGTCATCTCACCTCACCTTGTCCCCAGGAGCTGCCACATCTACAGGCATGTGGATGTGCCTTGGCCTGGTAGGACTGGGTAGATGTCGCCCCAGGGCTCCCCTCTCCATAGGCCAGCAGAAACAAGAGTTCATAAGGAAGGCACATACACTATGACACTCTCATCTCTCCTTTCAGTGGCTCATACTGCTCAGGGCATGATACCAGGTGCCCAGGACAAAGGTACGGCAGAGAAAACCTGGTCTGACCTACACTACCTCTTCAGATGATGTCCGACGTCAGCTCTGTGTGGAGGCTCAATGTGTGCTTGCAGATGGCTATGCTCATCAGAGGACACCTGCACATCGCTCATCTACCGGAGCAACCTGTCTCCCTCCAAGATTGAGACATGCAGCTCTTGGGCACCAAGGATGCCCAGGTGGATGGAGGTGTTCGACAAAGGAGCCAGGAAGGTACCTGCCTGGTGATCTGTGAGCAAGCACAGGTGCCAGGCAACCTGCAACCTGCAGGGGTTGAGTGCCATGCTCAGTGCTACTCCATCCGTCATGGTGTGGGTCACTCTTGTGGGGATTCTTCAGCCAACTGCCATCTAGCCTGGGCTGGTTCCCCACAAGGGTGCAGAGGGCTTTTCCTCCAGTGTCCTGGAACTGCAGTCAGCTTCTGGGGGCTTTGGCTTCTCAGATGACAAGATCAGTTTTTAGCATACAAAAGACTCGCAACATTTCTCTCTGTAGTCACCTCTTTCCATTTTCTGCCCTCTTGTTCAGTCCCTCATGGCGTCACACAGTTCCACTTGCCTGCTTGAGAGGTTGTAAGGTGGTGTGTGTGCTGATGTCACCATGTGCTTGTTCTAGGCTGTGGCTCTGTTGCTGAGAAAGTGATGGTGGTTAGCAGGACACTATCCTGGGGAATTCTGACCAGGGCTATGGCTCCTATGGCAGGATCCACTTTGGATGGCGCTATGGGCCATCTGGCTGCATCTCTGTCCACCCAGGGTCACCTGCCACAACCTGTGGGTGGACCAGCAACTTCTGGTGGTCACGCCCTCCCCCAGAACCAGTGAGAGGTGAGTGGCTGTGTGTTGCCTATCATCATATGCCTGAACCTATCCTTTGTAAACTGAGTCATTACCCTGGTGGCAAGATGATGCAGTCGGGGCAACAGGCAGGTGAGCAGGGGACCTGGGGGCGATGAGGCACATCTGTCACTTTAGGTTACAAGTAGCACAGGAAATATAGAAATAGGAACATGCATCTGTCAGAGCGAAGGGAATCAACACTTGGGGTGAGGGCAAGGGAACAAGTGGTCACAGGAGGACTCATTATGGGAGAAACAATACCAAGATCACTGAGACTCCCCTTTAACTTTAACACATTCTTCGAATAAACTCTTCTCAGGTGTAATTTCAGGCAACTGAAAGCTGAGAATGTAACAACACTTCTTTTGGTAAAACAGAAACAGTCCCCTACAAAGTACTCATTTTCACCTAAGTAGTTTGTCTATGATTTAAGCAGCAGTGTTTCATTTCCGCTACCACAGGAAGAAGGCAGCCCTGGCATGTCCAGGCTGTGTGTTACCTTAGGGCATGGCATCTGGCACATCGCTTGCTTGGCTATGTCCGATCACTGCTCCCCAGGACAGTGCTGCGGGTAGGGAGGGGTGTGCTGACACAAGCAGAGAGGTCGAGGAGGGCCCAGCAGGACAAAACGCAGACCTTTCTATGGCAGCAAACTTGGGTCCTGGTGCTTTATTTCCACCCCCCAGCCCTACATAGGACACAGCTCAGAGGTAGGGCACTTGCTCAGTAGACAAACAAAACCACCCAAGTCACCTGTGTTCTTTACAGGAAAAAAAAAAAAAACCAGAAACAAATGTAGTAATTAAAGAATCCAAATGCTGCCCTGCACTTGTAGGTTAGATTGCTGGCATTCTGGTGTGTCTGCTTCAACAAGTGAGTCACTCCAGAAAGCCACCTGTACAGTGTCCTCTGGGATCCCTGGCACACTCTTGTCTCTGGAGAGGCCATTCTGGCAGATGTCTGGCCTCTCCAAGATAGCCTCCAGAACAGAGGGCATCTCTGTAGGGCAGGCAGGATCATAAGGCAGCCCAGGAGGCCTCCATCAGATATTGCCTCCTCACTCACTTACATGTATTTAATTTTTCTTGATAAAAAATTTATATAACAAAATTCACCATTTGGAGCCCTGGTCTTTTCTGCAGTACTGGGGACTGAACTTATGGCCTTGGCACATACTCAGCAAGGGGTCTTAACCACTGAGCTACATCCTCGGCCCTTTTTATTCTTGTATAGTTGCCCAGGGTGGCCTCGAACTTGTGAACCTTCTGTCTCGGCCTTCTTCCTAAGTAGATAGGATTACAGGTGTGTGCCACAAAACGTCATTTTTAACATTTTTAAAGCCTATAATTCAGTGGTTCTAGTATGTTGTAGAGCCATTGCCACTACTGAATTACAGAACATTTTTATCACCCTCTAAAGGAACCCTGAACCTCCAAACGCCTCTTCTTTCCTGCTCTGCCATTCTCTAACTGACCTGTCTCTACCAAATTTCCTGCTGTGGACACTGTAGCACGCAGCCCTTTGTCTGCCTTCTTCGGTGTGACATGGTACGTCTGTGCATCACCCATGTTTTATGTCCTTCGTTTCTTTCTATTGCACGCAACACTCTGCTGCAGAGAGACTGCATTTGTTCATCCACTGAGACACGGATGCACACTGGCTTGTTTCCGCCTTTGCCTACCGTGAGTAATGCTGCTATGAACACACACACACATGTGCAAGTTTTATGATCACACAGTAACTGCTTTAACTTCTTTCTTTTGTTGGGTGCTGGGGACTGAATGCAGGCTTGCACATGCTAAGCACGTGCTCTATCACTGAACCACATTTTCAGTCCCAGATAACATTTTTTTAGGAATTGCCAGACTGTTTTCCACAGTGGCTGCCACATTTTACACTCTACCAGTAATGTATGAGAGCTCTGATTTCTTCTCCGCATTCTTAACATTCTTGTCTTTCACTACAGCCATCCTAGATGTGGTTTTCACTTGCATTTTCCTCATTATTAATGATGTCAAATATCTTCTCATGTGCATTTTGGCACTCATTTATCTTCTTTGGACAAATGTTGATTCAGATCCTTTGCCCATTTTCAATTGGATTTCTTTTTATTACTGATGTGAATATTCTTTATATATCCTGGATACAAATCTCTTAGAATGTATGTGATTTGCAAATACTTCCTTCTGTTCTGTGAGATCTCTTTTTATATTGAGATAATGTCCTTTGACACCCAGGGATTTTAAATTTCCTTAAAGTCCAATTTATCTATTTTTCCTTTTGTTGCTTGAGCTTTGGCGTGATATTTAAGAAATCAATGCCCATTCCAAAATCAAATCCCTGTGCATTTCTAAGTAAAGTAGCAAACAACATAACTGTTGCCCTGGTTTATCAAAACAGAAATGCAAGTATCACCCTGTGCATCAGTCTGCCTTGGGGAAGTGTTCTCGCCCTAAATATCAGGCACTAACTAAAGTTGTCTAGAGGGAGCATGATGTGAAAACAAACAAGCCAATAACCCAGTGTAGAAAATCTTAATTTAGAAATGACATAGGTTCAGCTGCCAGATTCCCCGCCACCACACACGGATGATACACAACCAGTCACGCTGCTCTGGGGTGCTGAGAAGTCTATTATCCAGAAGAAGAAAAGATACAGATGGTGCCAAAGCAACCTGCTCAGAAAAGACCACAACTAGCCCTGGGGACAGTCACCTGGACAAAGGAGAAGAAAACTAGATGCTAATTTTTTTCTGTAAAATGGATTTATTCAAACAATAGCTCTTTCTCATAAGGTTCAAAGTAAACATAAATGGACCCTTTCTCTGCCAAGACAAAACCATGTCTAGGTTTAGAAGAGACCTTTGCACTGCTCCCCAGTGGGTGGGCTTTCAAAGGCCATCACATAGAAGGACCACACATAAAAGCCACTATACTCAGTCCTGTGGCAGTACCCAGACCTCTTCAAGCACACTGAGTGCTCAGGTCCGGAGCAGACACCGATGACACTGTTCTCAGTTCCAAGACACTGGGGTTGAGAAATGCCCTTCGGCTTGGCCCAAGCCCAGAGACACTGTCCACTGCATGGTGCCTGCTGGCCTTAGGGAGCTGTAGGCCATTTCTGAGCCCAGTTATGACATCAGTAACATGAGGACACATCATCCCAAAGAACTCCTGCAAAGCTCTCCACCGCTTCCTGCCACTCTTGCCTCCTGCACTCCAGCCCGTCTTCTGCAACCCTTGTGCCCCCAGGTTCAAAGACAAAAGGCTGTTGCTGGGGACAGATACATTCTCCTCAAAAGTCACCAAAGGCAGTGTGAGAGTTGCCACCCACTTCCTGGCAGCTCAGAGCCTTTGAGGTTGATATGCTGTCTTCTGTCAGAGGGGACACTGAGGCTGGAGGCCTGCTCAAGGCACTTTTGACTCCTGCTCTGGGGAGTTCAGGAGAAAACTCTGGAAAGGCTGTCCTCTTTTCAGGGTAAAAAGGTGCACTTTGGAAACCCACACATTCCTCTGTTCATTCTGCCAGTATGCAGAGGGAGCTCGACACAGGCCGGACATCTTCCTAGTCTTGGAGTGTGAGGGCAAACAGATGAGAGAACTGAACACCACAGAAAGGACATGCCATACAATCCTGCACTTCACTAGTAGTCTACTGTGTTGCTTTCCCCTAGACTGTTCAGTGGAACTAAACCACACCATATATGGTTCGTAAGTAAAACAACACTCTAGTAAGTGTTTTGGTACAGAAGTAGAGAACATACTACTTGTATCAAGCAGCTCAGGCCACCATCCCAAGGCACCTAGACCCCCAGCTCTAGCAATAACCCCACATGCTCATGCGGCTGGTACCAGGCCTGCTTTAACCTTCTCACTGTGTCCCTTCCTCCTATGACACAGGCTGCTTGGGTCATGCTCTGCCCTTATGACCTTGTTTAACCTTCACTACTTCCTGAAGACCCTACTGGAGACTAGGCTTCAATAGATGAATCTGGGGGACATGACTCAGCCCACGGTATCACGTGTTACTTTTTGTAACTGCACACTCCTAGAAATTCACACTGTACTGGGAAGCATTAGTGATACACAAAGACACACTGGAGAGGAGGAGTAACAGTCGATGGACCAGGGAAACATAAAACAGAATAGAACCCTTGTTGAGTTTCAAAGTCTGTGCATAGATGCTTAGGTTTTTCTCTGCCTTCACCTGGAAGGACCCAATGCACTGAGAGGACTGATGGAGAGACCTGTGTGCTTGGTGCAAACTTAGGACATGCAGGCATCTTGAAAACCAGTGTCTTCCTATTTCAGTGCTTGACACAATTCCCATTTGAGTGACATGTTACATTGTACATTGCCTTCAAAATCAAAGACAAAAAAAAGCCCCCAAATTCAGGCAAGCAGCTCATCTAGAATGTGAGCTCCTGCTTGATCCTAGCCTCGAGGACAAGTGCAGTGACAATACCTTGGGCTCAAGTGGATGGACATGGACATTCTATAGGGCTGGAAGGAAACAGGAGAAGAAATAAAAACCTACGTCCTCCCACCACCTATCCAGTCTCTCCCTCACATGGTGACACATGAAGCAAAGGCTAGAGAAGGCTGTGCCCCAGCCCAGTCCTTCCAGTGTACATGGTGCAATGCTTTGGCAATTCACCAATGTGGACACAGGCCACAAGAAGACATTACTCATGTACATAGCCCCTCAGAAGTCTCAACAAATGGAAAGCACACACATGCACACACGAACACAGGGTAAGCAGCATACGGAACCTCATTGTGGACCCACAATGGTGACTTTCTTTTGTATGGTTGGTTTTACTGAACACAGTTCTGCTTTGTCCCTGAAAAGCAGCCAGTACAGGCAACTGGGTACTGTGAGTCCAGGGACTCCCTAGGGAGAAAAGGGACAGGGTACACAGGGACCTCTGACTGCTCCTTGTAGCTGCAAGGATATTAACAGCTCTCTTGGCCCCAGCAGAAGGACAGTCTTCAGCACCCTTGAAGAAGGACAGGGCCCTGTGCTCATGACGGCACCATGGTTCAGATTTTGCAAACTTGGAGCCCTTTTGGTGAACTCCTCTGGGAACTATGTTCCTGGCCACCATTCCTGCACTCTAAACTGTCTACAACCATTGTTGCTGAAGGCACTAGTAGCCCCTGCCCTGCTCCTCACTGTGTGCCCACTCCCCTTGCCCTACAATGGCATCTGATGGCACCAATAGCATTGTTCCCTCTAGGAAGGAGAATTCTCCACTGTGTTTATCCTCAGGATGCTCAGAGCCAAGGGGATGAGTGGCATGGCTCTGGAGAACCCAAAGGGAGGAAACACACAGCTTCTGGTCTGACCTTGTAAGTGTCTGTTTTTGGGACATGACCAACCAACTGTAGTACTTTGGTAAGACACAGTCCAGCAATGATCTGATGGAATTGTCGTCCTTGCAGGGCTGTGATGTAGTCTCCTGGAGTTTGAAGGCACAGTACATTAGCATAGCGCATGAAAACGAGAGCACCTGAGACTGTCTTATCCATGCACAAGCAGAAAACCAAGGGAAGCAGAGCCAAGTGGTGGGGACAGGTGCCAGAGCCACTAGGCAGGTGCTGGACAACCATGAATTTAGCATGAGGGAAAGAAGCAATTTAGGAGCCAGTCAAGGTGGTGCATGCCTGTAATCCGAGCATGTGCAAGGCTGAGGCAGGAGGATCACTGTGAGTTCAAGGCCAGCCGAGGCTACATAGTGTGTTCAAAGCTAACCTGAACTATACAGAAAGATTCTGCCCCCACCCCCAAAAAGCAGCAGCAGTTTAGGGCAGTGCAGTCCCTCTGAATGTTTCTTCTACGAGCAGAAGACTGTTGATTTATCAGGGCTCTTCTTTTCCTACCCTGTCCCTCCCCTCATAGAGTGTGGCAACTCTGATCAGCCTGAAGGGTTCATGTCATTGGCTCCTCTTCCTGGGGGGAAGAGCAGGAGGCAGCAGAAGAGCCCACATGGGCAGGTAGTGTGCTGCAAAGCCAATGCAAAAGATCAGTTTAGAGTCCAGCAAAAGAACAAACCACTGAGGATGACTTCCTATTTTACACAGTTTTTTCAGAGACCATGAAAGAACGGAAGCTGCTCACAAGGCACCAGTGACAACTACTACTGTCTTTCAGACCTCCTTGTAGGGAATGCTGAGAGTTGGGCACGATGCCATGGGCAGGCTCAGGTGGCACGGCACATAGTACCTTTAAAGGAAGTGCCTAAGGTAGCTGTGGGTGCTTTTTTTTTTTTTTTTCACTAGAGGGGAACATTTTTGCTTGGCAGTCTCTGGAGATGAAGTCACTCTGGTGAGCTGCAGTAAAGTGAGCCTCAATGCTCAGCAAGGCTAGGAAGCAGCGAGGTTGCTGTGTGGCCACTGACTCATCTACTGATCTGCAGCAGACAAGCCGTCCCGCTCATGCACATTCTATTGCCAGGGTGTGCCCTGCCTTCACCAGGTCACTGTCCCCAAACCACTGCAGAAGGGCGGAAATGGCCCCTCAGGATGGCCTATCTGGGAGGTCTGGCCTAACACTTCGCATCCTTCAGACTACCATTCCTAGGCCTGAAGTGGTTAGCTTGGCACTTTCTCTACCCTAAGTGGGCCTTTTCCTCCTCATGGGCTAGGACGGCAGTGACAAATGCTCACACCTGGATGAATGATGCCTGGTGGCCATCGTCACCACACCAAGTACCTAGCTGAGATATTGCTGAGACAGGATAGGGCTGACAATCAGAAGAAAATGGCTTGGGTAATGCAGACACCAAAATGATCAAGTTCATGATTCGGTTATGACTGACAGTCCAGGGACTACTGGAGGCACAGGCAGGCTCACAGTCAGGAGCTGCCTCTGCCTCTGTCCGGAGGAAAAGTCTGACAAGAGCAGCCCGTGGAGGCTTTGGCAGTACTACAATTCAGTGTCCAGAGAAGTACAGAGGAAAGTGACTAAACCACAGGAAATTACAGAAGGCCTCCTGGGACAGGACTGGCTGGTGATTTGCCCACCTGGTTGGAGTCTGGCTGTGGCACTGAAGGAGGAGCCTGTGCTGACCTGAGGCTCTTGCTGGTGGGATTTCCTCTGTGGAGCTTGGCAGGGCAGACAGGTGCTGGCAGGCAGGGACATACAGCTGGGAGGGGCTTGGTGGGAAGGAAGCACCAGAACATCCTTGGGGAGAGATCCTGACCTCACATACGATCCCTAAGCAGGATAACCACTTGATCCATGGTTGTACCCCAGGTCTAATCTAATCTCTCTGGGGTTCTTACTTTCTTCCAATGGCCCCAGATGTCTCTTGGAGCAATCCTGAATGACAGAACAACTCAGCATCACTTGTAGGAAGTGGCTCTGACAGCACCGGAGACCCAAGCTGGGCTAGCCTCTCCCGGGCTAGCCTGCCCAGTTATGTATATCCTCACCCTAGCTCTGGGGGACACTACTGGCAGGTACGTGGTATAGGCCAGGGGTACTTAAATACAACCTGTACTGTACATGAAACCCCACAGCAAAGACGTATGCACCAGAATATCAGGAGTGCTGAGAAAGAGTCCCCTCATCTCACACACACACACTCCAGCAAAGGAGGGGAGTCCTAGTGGCTTGCCTCGATTGTTGCAAGCAATCTCTACAGGAGAACTTGGGCTGGAAAAGGCCTGAGTTCAGAGCCTGGGAGGCAGGGCAAAGGTTCACATCAGACCCAGAAGCCACTCAGAACTTGCTCTTCTACCCCTGCATTCCCTGAGGGCCAGAGCTCCACCAGGTGCCACCTGCAGCCCTGGCAGGGACCTGCTTTGGTCCCCGTCTGCAGATGTGGAAGTGTGGAAATAGGTCCCACTTGACAGGCCTGTGTTCCACCAGGTCCTGCACTGCACACCCACTGCATAGAGCTGATGCCAGTATTCCTCTGTACCACGTCTCCTGTGCAGACCCTCTAGGCCCTTCTGTTAGGTGAGAAACTACAGCTAGAAGCAGGGAGGCAGCCCCACTGGGACAGCCCAAAGGTCCATCCTGGCATCTGGCTGCTTCTGTCCTTCCCGCCCTTAACTACCTGGCCCACTCCTGAAATGCCTGGTCACCAGCTAACCTTCTGTCCACTCCTCACTAGCAGCTGCTGGTAGCTACAGCAAGACAGACATCTGGCAGGACATGCCATAGGACAGGCCCTGAAGAAGAGGTTCTGCACCCAATTTGAGATCCTGAAAGAAGACGATGAATTCTCTTGTGCAAAAATAAACCTGTTTGCTTGACTTTGCTTGCTGATGGCCGAGAAATCAGTCTGCCCATGTTTTGATAATTTGACTCTACATTTATTTCCAGTAACATTTAAAAATAAACACTAATGATTATTTCACACTTTAAGGTAGTATTTCTGGTCAGTGTGTTTTGGAAACAACACAAGACTCTGTAAAACATCCCTGAGGGGGAAAAGGGAGCGATTCACACTTTTCCAGTTACAAGGAAGTCTTTGGAGAGGGCAGAATGGTCTTAATTCTGAATCTGCCTTGTGTCCTCAGTGAGGCATGTTCACAGGGCTTATCAAAAGTTATATTCTTCAAAAAGTTATTGAATTGGGCAAGTGTTTTTGGAAATTGTGTGTGTGTGTGTGTGTGTGTGTGTGTGTGTGGTACCAGAGACCTTTTTAATCAATACTAGTTTTATTTTTTGGTTCTAGGTACGTAGTTGGATGTTTGGCTAAAGATCCATGTGCCAAAAAGCTACAAGTTGCACCCTAGGGAGCCAGGAATCCCTCTTGCAGCCTTCCTTCTCCTTCTTGTGGCCTCATGAAGAGAGACAGCCCAGTTGCTCTGTACCAGGACACATCCTGAGACTCAGCACAGAGAAGTGTGCATCAAGAAACAGGAGGGTGTAAATAAAGATTCAGCTTCCTGTCTGAATTTGGTTTCTGCAGGGAAGTTAAGGATAAAAGGAAGAGCCTAACAATGAGAGACACTAAGTCAAGGAAGAGATTTCTACAGAACAAGACCCCAGGGAGCACAGGGAAGAGAACTGCCACACAAAGCAGGAGTGGAAAAGCACTTGGGCTCCCCAACGGCTCTAAAACCATCACCAAAAGACACGTACCTGGGTCAGCCTTCTGCAGCCAGACAACCCTGCTGGCTCTGGTCAGCCAAGCACAGCCCGTTTCCTGAGGCAATGCCATCGAGGACGGGCAGGGACTGGTGAGCTTACAGCCCAGAGCTCGGCACAGTCATGGCAGCTTTCTCCCAAAAAAAGCTAGCAGACCAGAGCTCATCTTTCACCTGGGTCACTGCAGCCAGAACAAACTCCTCATTTGCCTCAGTAGACATTCATTCCTCGGCTTCAGTACTCACCACTCGCTGGAGCATGAAGATACAAATTTAGCAAAACCAGTCATAATGACCTTTCGGTACTAATACCAGCCTTCACAGTTCCCATATGACTTTTAACTAATAACAAAAGGAAAATACAATAAATAAACTCTCTAAATAAAGTTCAAATCTCTTCAGTCAGGGAGTCAACGTAAATGCATATACTGGGCGCACAGTGGAGCCACGTGAGTGGACACAAACTGGAATTGTAATTCCAGTGTCGCCTGTGCAGCAGGGGAGACCTGTTCAGAGCACTGTCACTCATGTTTCATGGGATTTCTTTGCAAATATGCTAATGATCAAGCAACTCTATTTTCCCTGATCCATTTTATTTTTGGAATAGGATGAAGTTAACAAATCACCCCAAATGATTTGCTTCTGGTGTGAAAAAGAAAGATGAGGTCTTCAACCAGACAAAGGGTGCTCACGAAAACCCACAGCTGGGGCCACTCTGAACAGTGAGAGGCTGGGGGGCTTCCTGGAGGCTGGAACAAGATGAGGATGTCCACTCTCATCCCTTCTAACAGGACAACTAAACCAGAAAAAGAAGCAAAAGGGATTTTACATAGGAAACAAAATTCTCTCTAGTGCAATTGCTAGGTAACATGGTAACCCTGTACTTAACTCTCTGAAGAGAGCAGCTGAACTAAGCACAAATGGCCACACACAAACTTGGATATGAATGTTCACCACAGCATTATTTGCAAGGGCCAAGGCCACGTGGCCCATTGGAGCCATGTGACGCCCTTCTGTCCTAAGAAGGAATGGGGCATGGACTGTGCTGCAGCACGGATGAATGTTTTACACGCTATGCTGTGCGGAAGAAATGAGACATAAAAGATCATGCAGTTTTCCATTTACATGAGATGTCTGGAATAGACTCACAATGTGGATTAGTGGTTTCCAGGGCAGGTAGAAGGGGCTGAGAGTGACTGCTAATGGGGATGGAGACTTCTTTTTTAGAGCAGTTGGTGCATCTTCCTATATATATACACATGCTGGGTAAGCAACGCCATTCTCGATGTTCTCAGTTCCTACATAAGGCCTAGGGTGATCACAGGTGACACTCATAAAACCATGTCTGAGACTGCCAAGAGTGAGTCTTCTCAGACCAGCATTTAACTGATGAGGAAACAGGTGCAAGGGAAAGACAACTTGCCCAAGGCCATGTGGCTATTATGAGCAGGGATCCCTCTTAATCACTGGGTTCTAATCGCTGGGTTCTGTCTGTCATGTCTGAAGGCTGGGCTAACCCAGTAAACAGGAGCTTGGTGGTTCTCAGGCACAGGACTGGGAAAACTGATGTTCTGAGGGCTGCTCTCAGACAATATACTCAACTAAGAATACTCAACAGAAGTGCAATTCCTTTGGCAGTAATGTCCCTCTTGCCCTATAGGGTTCTACACCTACTCAGTCTCTGCTGCAGTTGATTAGATGCTATTTTGACAGCACACGTTTGTACGCTGGGGAGCATGAGCCAAAGCCCAGGTGCCCAGCTCCGTCACAGGCCCGCATTGCTAGTCCTAGTACTAGTAACCTTGCGAGGCCTTGCAGGCTGACCTTATGGGAAACCCACGTGGGAATCTGGGAGAAGAGGATTTAAATTCCAGAGCTGGCGTTTCTTCCAATAAGAACATTTTTTGTAACTCCAAACTGACAAGCTCAACTGCCAACACTTCTGAGGCCTGGGTACCTCCACACATGACTTCTTCATCCTGAAATTTCTGTCCCAGGCACCAAAAGTCACCTAGATGCAAGTTCCATCAGCCTTCCAACAATCTGCCCATCTGCCATGTGCCCCAAGCGCTGTGGCTTCAGTTGTGGGTGAAGGATGTGGCAGAATACCACCCACTATTCGTAAGGGCCCCTTGGCACCACCTGGCCCTGCCTGACTCAGGCCTGCTGCCTAACCTTCCAAGGCTCTGGCTGGAGGATCCACTGGGCGCCATCCACGTGTCATCCCCAACCCAGAGCTGGCTCTGTGGCCTGGCTGATTCAGCCTGTATTTATGTGATACTGTAGTGGTTACCAGAAAGCACAACTGTAATAGAAACAACCAAAAATAACTGCTGGCAGAGAAGCCCATATTTAGGATAGACCTCCTTCAGCAATTCTCATGGCTTTGCTAACCCACCAGTCTAACTGTCATCATCATCTTTCTTTCAAAGGAAATTGTAGGAGCCCCACGCAGGGCCCAGAGGACAACCAAGGAGGTCCTCATGGGAACGGCTAAAGGGCCTATCCCACTCTCAGTTACGAGGTCAATCTCTGCACAATAAACCATGTCCAAGACAAAGAAGGCTGTAGGCACTTCTCCACAAAGGATATTGTCAGATGTGCCTGTGGATCTTCAGGAAGCTAGCAGGAAATGCTGGCAGGCAAAATGTCCCGTTTTTTTTTTTTTTTTTTTTTTTTTTTTGTGGCACCGGGGATTGAACTCACAACCTTGTGCCTACCAGACAGGTGCTTCAGCTGCTGAGCCAAACTCCCAGCCCTAGTTTTTTGAGACAGGGTCGCACTACGTAGTTCAGGCTGGCCTTGTGCTCACATTGTAGCCCAAGCCGGCCTCAAACTCACAATGCTTCACCTACTTCAGCCTCCCAAGTGCTGAGATTAAAGGTGTGCGCCACCACACCTGGCTGGATGTCCCCTTTCTTCCAAGTCTTAACAAGAGGACTGGTAACACCAACCATCTGCAGTTATTCCACCAGCAAGTACTGCATCAGAGGTCCATGGGTCAGGCAAGTCCTTAGGGTCCTACCTGCTGGCTCACAGACCCCTAGCAGAGACGCTCCAAGAACATGCTCTGGAAACTCTCTCAGTTCCGGAGCTCTTTCCTTGTCTCCTGCCAGCCTAGATATACCCAAGGATAAAAGAGGTACAGCAAAATGACTGAGACAAAGCTCAGGGCCAAGCGAAAAGCATTTCACTGCTGAGAAAAGCATTTTTAAATAGCTAGATTGAGATATCATATAGTATATGATTTGTCTAATATGCAGTTCACTTGTTAAAAGTGTACAGCTCAGTAGCTTTCAGTATATTCAGAGTTATGCAGACATCCCCATAGTCTAATTCCAAAATGTTTTCATCAACCCAGGAAGAAACCCCAAATTTGCTGATCCCCACCCCCACCCTCAGGTCACCATCCCAAGGCTATGACTTTCAATGACTATGGATCAGTCCAGAGTCCATGCAAACACAAGCCAATGTGCACATGGATTTGTGTTCTTTCCTTTGTTAGTGGGGAGGGAGAAGTGGGGATGGGGATGCAAAAAAAAATTAAAATGTGTTTTGCACATGTACAACTCCCCATGTGAACTGTAATCATCATGTACTGCAAACGTGTCAATAAAAATTAAAGAAAAAGAGTAGTTCAACTTATTTTCTACTTAATTTCTTGAAGACTCTGGATTTTGAGAATTGAACAAGTTGTCTTCCCACATTTCAAAGAAGCTGCCAAGTGCACTGCGATTATCTAGACCTGGATGTGTGAAGGGGTTGGGGGATGGAGACAAGAGATCCTTAGCAGCTGCCTCCCAGGATAAGCAAACTCTGGCAGGGCCAGGCATGACTGTACATTTGTCTCTGGTCTAGATTTTGTGACGGAAGGATTCTATGCAGGCCACATACACTGGTGAAACAGAGATTGTAGCCTGCAGGCCTGACTTGCAGAATGTATTCTACAATCAAGCACAAGGCAAAGTTGTGACACCTGCATTTGTACCTGCGGCACAGGGAGGAATGTGGAGAGAACTGGGCTTGTGGGGGCAGAATGGCCCAGAACCCGACCAGTCATCTGATGCTATGTGGCGCCAGGAAGCCTCAGAGCCTTCTTGTATTTCAGTTTTGTACTCTATAAAAGGGGCAACCACTCCTCTCAGAGTGGGTGTAAGGGGGGACCCTTGGACTTGGGAGAGGGAGGTGGGCTGGGCATGGCTGGAAGTATACTTGTGAAGCTGTAGAGAAGGTGTCCCAGTTCTTCTGTGGGGTCCAGAAGTTCTCGGGTTCTTGTGGTACAAAGAAACCACTGTCCACGTACAGGAGACAGAATGTGTTAAATCCATGCCCAAAACAACAGACTTATGAACTCTATACCTGATATGCAGAATCTCTGCAGTTCTTCCACCTGTAGTCTTGGAGTCCATCTTGAAGGCTTTTACACCCACCTCTATCTTAGTTTGCAAAACCACAGCGGCATTAGGGTATGAGAAATAACTGGCTCCATAACATCAATTGGATCAGGACTTTAAAAACTAATGAAGGGTAAAGAGTACATAATTTTAATTTCAGAAATGCCAGGCCACAGGCAGACAGTTCTATGAAGGCCGATTCCAAGCATTTCATTGACAAGTCCTGGGAACTACAGAGGGTCTAGAACTAAATGAATCTACGAACTTCTCATGTCACCTCCCTAAGACTTTCCAAAGAGCCATGGATATCTAGCCACAGCCTAGGCTGGTCAGTGCTACAGGGGTAATTTCAATGCCTTTATTATAGGCACTGTGCACACAATGGCTCTATTGCCTCCATGATGAACATAGCAGAAACTCCTACAAAACCCTTGGATTTGGATGACAGATGTCTCCTTTTACCTGGTGTTACTGCTGTGCACAGTTCTGAGATGAGACCACAGGCCTCTAACACTCATGTCCATGCTGTGCCTTTTCTGTGCCTTGGCACAGCCAGAGAGGAGCCCTGCTGATGGCTATGAACCTGAGTAAACTTCAGAGCTTGTTGAGTTCTTGTTGTTTTTCCTCTCCTCTGCATGACCTTAAGGAAGATCCTGTTTAGCACGGAATGATGGAGAAGAAAGTATCATTCCAAGCACCAGAGACCACATTATACCTCATGGCTTGCAGCCTCCATGAGAGTTTCTGAGATACTGAGCGTAGGGAGCTCAGACTCAGGAATTCTACTGGTTCTTCCATCTATTCTCAAGTAATTTGTGGAAAAAAATTCTTAAAACCATTTAGGGTTTGATCTATAAGAAAATCAAGTCTACAAAAGCCTGTGTACAACATGAATTCATTTGCCAGAGACCTGGGGTGGAGCTTGAAACTTGGCGTGGCTAGGTCTCAGTCCCTCCCTATAAACAAGAGCTGGACTAGATACCCTTAAACTTCCAGCAGTTTCACATTTTTGGGACTCTGTCATAGCAGGAGACTTAGTGTTCACTAACTACATGTGCTTAGGCACGAACACTTGAAAACAAGGGCAGCAGAGCTGTTTGCTGGGGAATCTATTAAGCCAGAGGCCTCACAAACCAACCTCAGCCTTAAATCTAAACACTGTTCTAGGTGTATGACTTTATCCTGATGATCATCCTGAACATCAAAAATATGCATTTTCATGTTTTCAGTGTGCAAGAGGGGCGATGTTAACCACACAAATAGGTTTCATTCAGTTGTGAACGAATCATCAAAAGTTCTGGAAGATGCCAAGAAAACAAGGGAACTCTGCTCACTCCCAAAAGTAGGGGTATCAACACTCTTTGGGTGTTCTCTGAGACTGACTTCCCCACTGAGGCCACCATGAGTCTAGTTCTACCTACTGTCTGGGAGCAGATCAGCTGCAGTATTACTCCTAACTTAACTCACTGCCCGCAAGAACCTGAGGTGGGGGTGAAGGCAGGTCGGGTTCCACAGCAAGGGGCCTGAGATCCCAAAGCTGCATGGGCTGGCTCTGCAGGCTGTATTGGCTGGTGTCAGAGCACATGGCACCTCTTGGACTGCACAGAGATGCAGAAAGCTAGAGAGAGGCTGGAGGTGGGGACAGAGAGGCCAGGAAAAGCCAGCACAACAGCCTAGAGGTGACCCTGCAGTAACAGCGCCATCCTCCAGACCCCCATTGGCAGGCATTTCCAGGGCTATGCCTGGCTTCCTTTCATACCTATCTGGGTGGTGAAGTAAGCTGCTTGGGGGAAGTTCTTTCTGGGTGAGGAAAGACCAGCATAGTGTTCTCCTGAGCCCTGTTCCCAATGAATGGAGCATGAACACTGGAATCTGGGAACTTATTCCCCAGAGAGGCTGCTTCCTGGTTTGGGAAGGTACAGACAGGTGTGTCAGGGTGGCTGGTGAGTCCAGACAGGAGCTGGCAAGGACCCCTTTCCCAGGTTCCAGCCCCACAACTGTCAAGTCTGGTCAGATCACAGGTGCTTGCTGTCTTTCTATGATTTCCCCATCCTGTCCACAGGACCCTGTTAGTTTGGTGCATAGGACCCAGAGAGGAGCGATTGCGGGGTGAGATTGCTACAGTCAGCTGGGAAGGGTCTCCCCCAGAGATTCAGAGACTTCTCAGCAAGGGACAATTATTTCTCAAGTAATTGTCTTCCTGGGAAAGTATAATTCTTCTCCTTTGACTTGAAATGCTTGATAAGGTCATAGACATCAGGGATAAAAATGTCTAACAAATGTCTATTGGAATTCATTCCTACAGGTACTGAGCTACTTTTTGAACTCTGGGATGACTGAAAAATTCTGGAGATGGGTGGTGGTGACAGCTGTATAGCAGCATGGATGTGCTTAAATATGACCAGAAAATTGCTAAGGTGGTAAATTGTATGGTACATATATTTCACCACTATAGAAGTAACTTGTGATTATTTGTTAGTTGATACATATTAATATTAGCATTTTCTTTACAGTCTGATAAAGTTAGCATCTTCACCCCTTCCACCCTCTTCCTCTTATGTGGCTGCACATGCAGATGCTGACGTGTGGCCTGACAGCATCGCTACCACATCAAAACCAAACATCAAAGAAAAGCTCCAAGTTTGCTGGGGGTCTTTACCTCTAGCCCTGTCTGTTTGTTGAGCTACAGAATGGCTCAGGGTGGAGGAGAATGCAGGCACAAACAGCATGTGCTACAGATGGTGACCTCCGTGCTGAACCCCTTTCCAACAGGGGAGGTGGAAAGTACAGAGATAAGGGCAAAAACAGGAAAAGATACAGCTGTGCCAGAGGAAATTCAAATCTTGCTTACATTTCTGGATGGGCTCATGATGGAAATTTTTACATCTCTGGGCTCCAAATCTATAAAGGTAAATCATTTCCGCAATGAACTTGTCTACACTAATGCACTGTAAGCAAGGGCTTGTCCAGCTGGGAAAAACAATGTGGTCTCAATGCAGTATTGAGCCATGTGGTCCACCCCACCTTAGGCTGACTGCTTGGGTCTACACTCAAAAGGAAAAGTATATTTATTAGACAGACACAGGACATCTGCATCCTCTATGTGAAGGTGTACCAGGAGACCCAGCAAATGGAGATGCTGAAAAAGTTTTACACAACTTAGCTGAGGACATATTTACATTGTGTAACCTTCTTGAAGCTTTAGTTTCGTCATGTGCCAAATGAGGAGAATAATACAAACTGGTCTGTTGTGAGTCACATGACAACTTGGAAAATCCTTGGTTGACAGTAAATATCTAAGTGAATGCTTCAATGTGTTCTTGGACAATGGTTCATAACCTTTAATGTATCTGAGTTATGGAGAAGCTGCAGTCACAACCTTGGCCCCTGGGGGATCCTGGTCCCAAGGGCCGGTTGAGCCCAGACTGCATGTTTCACCGCCTCTGCTCCAGACATGTATAGTAGGTCCCCAGGTCACACGGAGAATGAAGTCCAATGACTCCTGTAGTCCAGATGGTCACAAAGAAAAATTCCAGGAAGGGACAGCTGCTAAGGTGACTGGAGATAGAAATTACATAAATGACAGAGAAATCAAGCACGAGGCATCATGGTACCTTGTGAACAGCTCAGAGGGGCGGGCTGAACCCCACAGCATTGTGGTCAGATGACCCTATCAGGTCTGCTGACTGGGGAACACAAGACTGCAGCTGGGTCTGAACCATGTGGCAGGAGGACAGGGTAAGAGACCAGCTCATCTCAGTTGTTGGAACCCTGGCTGCACATGGAGCCCCAGAACAAAAAGGAGGGAGAGGCCGGGCTGAATGTGGAAATGTAATTGATAGTAATAGAGGACAGGCTAAAGTTTGGGAATTAAAGGAGGAAGAAAAGCAAAGAGAAAGAAACAAAAGAGCCATAGGCTCAGTGTCAAATAGGGGTTTCATAAAGGCAAAGGTGGTACCAAAGTAACTTAAAATGAAGCTCTGGAATGCTGTCTGACAGAATGGGCTCTGCTCTGGGCCGCCTATTATGGATGATCACGCTCCTCCTCAGTCTGTCAGGTCACATGGCAAGGAAGATGATCCACAGGCCCAGTGGGACCTCCAGCAACTCCCATCTCCACAGTTGTCCTCTGATTGAGGGAACTCAGTCGTTGGCCCTGTAAATCCTTTAAACACAGTCAGACATGCTGCAGGATTCAGGATCCATCTGGACCCTGCAGCAGAGGGCCATTTCCTCCTAAGGACTACCTGCCTGACCAGTGCCCACCCAGCCCTCTCCCACACAACCTCTCTCCTCTCCCAAAGACATTTTCCTCCATGAATCTGAGGTAACTGGATTCAGAGTTACTAACAACTTCCACACCTGCTATTTGACAGCCACATGCAGGTGCAGACTAAATGGGATGCCCCTGCAGGGAGCGAGCACTCTGTTTCCTCGAATATCGGCCACCTTTTTTCCTTGCACAGATGCCTCAAATGCAAAATGCTTAACAACACAGGTTGTTATGGTTTATGTTCCTATGGCCCAGCCAAGTCTCATGCAATCAAGGATGCCACTGAGTCTAGTGTTTGTGATTGGTTTGTTGTCTGGCACTTGGATTGGTGATGTGAGTGTTGCACCCATCCAGGGGCGGAGCCAATATACAGTGTAAAGGCTGGAAGAAGGCATGTCTTCTCGCCCTTGTAGGGTTCACAATTTTGCTGTTTGCAGCCAGCATGAATGGCTGCCCCTCAGCCATGCCACCCTGCCTTGCAGCCAGCTGAATATGGACTGAAACCTCCAAGAACTGTAAGAAATAAACTTTTCCTTCCCTAATTTTGGGCATCAGGTATTCTGTCTCAGCAACAAGAGAAAAGTAACTAAGAAAGAATTTGGTACCAGTGGAATGGGGTCATTGCTGTGACTAAACCTGACCATGTGGTTCAAAAGCCCTTGGAAACCGCTTGTGGGAAGAGTCTGGAAAGGTTCGGAGATGTCGCCTGAAAGAATGGTGCTGGAACAGCTCAGGCTGTTCTTTAGGGGAGACTCTGGTCAGAGCTCAGGAGACCAGAAGGCTGATAGAAAGCCTACCAGTAAAGACCAGGCTCGGGAGGTTTCTGCGGGGAAGAAGGATTGCACTGGTTGTTGGACTCCACATGATGTGTGTTATGGCTTGGTGGAAAGTTTGTCTGAATTTTGCTTGTGTCCAGAGACTTTGCCTGAGACTGACATTAAGGGCAATGGACTGATTAATTGACAGAGGAAATTTCAAGGCAGTCAAATGTTGAGGTGGTGGCATGGCTATTGTTGGGGGCTTTTAGCCAGATTTATCTCGTGAATCAAGAGCAAAAAGCCCAGCATGGTGATTTAAAACATTGTGAGTTTGGCCAGAAAGCTGTGGACTGTAAAGACAGTGCTGAGACATCCACTGCTGAGAAGGAATAGAGAAAAAAGATGGCCTGGGGCCATCCGGGAAGCAGCAGGTCTCCACCCTTTGCAGCCTCAAAACTGCAAAAGTAAAAGACTTTGCTCAGAGGAGAAAGCCACAGAGTGCCACGTTCCAGAGTAGTGAAGGAGGCCACAGGAGGTTCCAAAATGGCAGTGACGCAGAGAAGCTTTTCTTCACAATCAAGTTCAGAGAGCTCAACAATCCAGGCACTGGACCCCTATAGCCAAGAGAGAGGAGAGCCTGGCTACTGCTCCAGCTGGCAACAGATCTTGGCAACATCCACGCGGCACTGGTTTTAAATGCAAGGAAAATGCACAAGTTCTGAGATTAAGGCAGCTTCCACCTTGCTTTCAGAGGGCCTGGGAGGCCAGGAAGTGTGCCCCAGAGGGCAATATGTAAAGATGTAAGGCTAAAGCCAAAAATGCAGTGGAGACCCCAGAAGTTTGGAAAAGTCAGGAACATGGATCACCCAAGGAAAACTGCAAAAACCAAGCAGACTGGGCTTAAGAGAGAAGCTGTAGAAATGTGAACCCCTAGAAGTGCCGTGGGGGTGAAATCACTCAAACTCTTTGGAGTTTGCAACCAGATTGCTTCAATGCTGAGTGTAGGACTTCAGGACTTAATGTTTGCCCTGCTGGATTTTAGACTTGCTTTGGTTCCAATGCTTTGTATTCCCCTGTGTGTAACTTTTGGAATGGTAATGTTTATCTTGTGCCTTTGCATATTGGAAATGTTTAACTTGTCTTCATTTGTACAGGAGGTTACAGTTAAGAGTTTGCCATAGATCTTGCAGGAGACTTGGGACTTGGACTTCTCAACAATGCTGAAACTGTCAGGACTGTGGCAACTCTTGGAAATGGGCCAAATGTCTTCTGCATAAAGGATGCACATGAGTCTTTGGGGGCCCAGGGGTGGAATGTTATGGTTTATGTTCCTATGGCCCCGTCTAGTCTCATGTAATCATGGTCACCACTGAGTCTAGCGTTTGTGATTGGTTTGTTGTCTGGCACTGGGATTGGTGATATGAATGTTGCACCCACCCAGGGGCAGAGCCAATATACAGTGTAAGGGCAGGGAGAGAGTGTGAAAAAAGTGGGGTTTGCGCTTTTGCTGGTTGCAGCTGCCATGAACAGCTGCCTCTCAGCCACACCGCCCTGCCTTGTATCCAGCTGAGTATGGACTGAAACCCCTAAGAACTGCAAGAAATAAACCTTTCCTTCCTTCATTTTGGGCGTCAGGTATTTTGTCTCAGCAATGAGAGAAAACTAAGACACTGGTCCATCAATGACTTCCTATACCAATGATGCTTCACTTGGTCACTTTAAAAACATGCTACAGGTCTAAACTTGGGACAGTCTGGATGCAGATTTCCGTCCAGAGGCAGTCCCTGCTCCTGCAGGTCAGCTCCAAGGGCCACACATTTGCTCTTTTTCTTTGCAGGCCCCTGGTGATGATCTTGTTACTAGAAGGCTTCCCAACTTACCCATCAGCTCTTCAATGAACATCTACTGTTCGTAGGATCTCATGGAGCTTGCTAGCTCTTGCTGCCTCCCATCACCCCTTCCCAGTACACACTTCTGCCAGAAGCCTCTCAGCAGAACTCCACCTCTCATCTCCCTGAGGTGTGAATTTCTGGAGGACCTTACCCAGATCCACAATCTAGTCTCAACACAGTTCTGGCATGTCTCCTCAGGACACCCCTGCGGCTCACCTGATGCCGTCATGGTTTTCCCAGTCCCCAGGGCATGCCCTGGTTTGCTTGGGCACAGCACCTGCCCCTTTGTTATGGTTGATACATCGTGTCAACTTGAGAAGTTTAGCAGGGAGACAGGATCCTTACTCTGTAAACATCCTCAGACTGTGCAAGAGGAGGGCACAGATGTGGTGTGAGTGCTATACTCACCCTGGGGGTGGGGGTAGCCTGCTTACAATATAAAGGAGGAGAAGAAGTTTATTTTCCCTCTTATGCTCTGGCTGATTTTGCTGGCTGCTGCCTTGAAGTGTTGTCCCAGTGCCATGTCACTCTGCCTTGGAGCCAGCTGATTATGGACTGAAACCTTCACAAATGGTAAGCTAAATAAACCTTTCCTTCCTTCATTCCAAGTGTCAGGTATTTGTCCCAGCAACAAGAGAAAAGTAACCAAGACACCCTGGCAGTGGGTGGCATTGATTTCCCAGGAGATGTATCCCTGCTCAGGGTTTCAGCTCTCCCAAGATCAGGAGCCATGACCTAGCTCTGTGTTCTCAGGATGTAATACATCCCTAATAAATAAATAAAGCAGCCCTGTAACTGAGTGTCCAGTGGATGCAAATACTCCTTAGAGTTCTGAGGCGTTAACATAGGCTCCAGCACAAGCCCATGCAGAGCTGTCCACAGAGTGAACACTTGAGCAAGGAAAAGGCACTTTGTGAGGATGAGGATAAAGGCCCACATGCTGACTATTTTCTGGAAGGCTCTACATGCTGTGTTGCAAAGTCTGCCATTTACATACATCCAGAACAGAGAGGTAATGCAACAAGAAGCTGTCAAAACCACTGTGATGAAAGAAAATGATCCCAGTCAATACTTGTGGTCATGAACAGGCTTATAAAGAGCAAACTTAGCCCCTGGGTTAGTGAAAGGCCTACAAGGGTCCCATGTCTTACTCCACTAGCCTCTGACACATTCTGTAACACTATGCTAGATTTTCACTTCCTGTACCACAGAAAGTCTCTTTCAGACCACACCAATTGTGGCTCAGCAGATGCACCCCTGCCTGGGATCTCCAGTGTCCCAAGGTCAGGAGCCATGACATGGCCTTGTGCACTCAGGATGCAACAAGTACCTAATAAGTAAGGCAGTCCTGTAACTAGTATCACTGGCTTTCTGTACATGCAGGAGTTAGGGTTCCATCTCCTGTAGCATGCATTCCACAGCAGGCACACACAAGTGCATCGGGGAGCATCAGGTCCAGTGGTATTCACTCCACTGGCAACTTTCAGAAGTTCTGCCTATGTGCCCTGAAAGCCAGGCCCACTGCCAGCATCTCAGTCTGTCTCTACCTGGAATCTTTGCTGGACACTCCACATGCCTAGCAAGTACCCATTCTGCTAGCAGCCTCCAGATACTGCATCACAGCAGGCTTGGTTTCCTTCATAGTCCTTCACAATTGCTGAAATCGCATTTACTTTTTATTTACTTAGCAGTGGGCTGCCATCAGCAGAAACCTACACTGACAGCAGGAGCCATAACTGATCTGGGAGCCACTGCACCTGAGGACAGACTGAGAAGCATTTAGGGAGTTGAGAACGAATGTCCTGTTTGCCTGCCTGAAGCAGGCCACTGATGGAATCCCAATGTGGTCAGGGCTCCCATGTGCTGCGGGCAGTGCTGTGGATGGCCGAACAGCCTCTTGAGTGGCTGTGGGCGCACTGTGGGTTTATCCAGACAGCCATTCTATGAGATGCGATTCAAACATTTAAATAAAGGTGACTATTTAAATAAAAAATTATTATAGTAAAAGATACACTGTCATTAATCACCCTAAAAATATTCCCCCTTACTTTGAACAAACTTATTCCACTATTTTTGCCATTTTCTGAAGTAGTTCTGGAAGTCCTCTTTCATGAGTGATTTTAGGAGCTGTTACCAAAAATACAATTAATGATGCTGTTCAGTCTCACCCAACACACAAGCAGGCTGATAAAAACATTCCAGTGTGTCCTCATCTACTTTATTCATGGGGACTGTGAAACTTCTGGCTCTTCGAAACTCAAAGGAACCAGGAACTAAGTAACCCAAAATCAGTCAATGAAACTGAAAATGTAATTAAAAACCTACCAACACAGAAAAGCCCAGGTCCTGACGAATACACAGCTGAGTTCAACAAGAAATTTAGAGAAAACTGAATACCATTACTCCTCAAACTCTTCAATGAAATAGAAAGGGAAGCAATACTCCGAAATTCATTCCTGGAAGCAAGTATTACCCTGATTCCAAAACCAGAAAAGGATCCATCCACTAAAGAGAACTGCAGGCCAATCTCCCTAATGACCGGAGATGCAAAAATCCTCAGTAAGACACTGGCAAACAGAAAGCAGCAAATCATCAAGCAGTTTAGACATCACGACAAAGTGGGATTCATTCCAGGTATGCAAAGTTGGTTCAACATACGCAAATCAATAAATGTAATACACATCAACACAGCAAAGGACAAAAATCACATGATCATCTCAATAGATGCTTAAAAAGCATTTAACAAAGCCCAACACCCATTCATGATAAAACACCATACAGAAAATTGGAACGGGTGGTTTTTATCTCAATCTGATAAAAGCCATGTATGACAAACCAACAGCTAAGATCATACGAAATGATCAAAAATGGAAAGCTTTCACTCAAAAATCAGGAACAAGACAAGGATGTTCACTATCACTACTCCTATTCAATATAGTTCTGGAAACAATAGCCAGAGCAATTAGACCAGAGAAACAAATAAAAGGAATAAGGACAGGAAAGGAAGAAGTTAAATTCTCGTGATTTGCTGTTGACATGATACTCCACATAGAAGACCCCAAAAACTCTACCAAAACTCCCAGAGTTAATCACCAAATTCAGTAGTGCAGTTGGATACAAAGTCAGTGCTCAAAATTCAATAGCATTCTTGTACACAAGGAACACTGAGAAAAAAAATTCACTAGAGAGAAATTATGGAAACCACATCCTTCACAGTAGCATAAAAAACACTTAGGAATCAATCTAACAAAGTAAAATACTGATACATTGAAAGTTACAGTTCTCTGAAAAAGGAAATCAAAGAGGATATCAGAAAATGGAAAGATATCCCTTGTGTATGGAGAGGAAGAACCAACATAGTGAAAATAGCCATACTCCCAAAACTGTTATACAGATTTAATGCAATCCAGATCAAAATACCATTAGCACATCCTACAGAATTAGAGAAAACATTTGTAAAATTCATTTGGAACCAGAAGAGACCTAGAATATCGAAAGTAATTATGGGCAACAAAGGCAAGGCAGGGGGCATCACACTTTCTGACTTGAAATTATACTATAAAGCTACTGTGATAAAATCAGCATGGTACTGGCAAAAAAACAGACCTGAGTATCAGTAGAACAGATCTTCTGATGCAGACACAAGTCCAAACACACTCAGCCACCTTATCATTTACAAAGGGGCCAAATATGTTCACTGAAAGAAAGATAGCCTCTTTAATAAATGGTGCTGGAAAAACTGGATTTCCACATGCTAAAGACTAAAACTAGACCCTTGTCTATCATCATGCACTAAAGTCAAAATGGATCAAAGATCTAAATGTTAAAACAGAAACACTAAATCTACTAGAAGAGAAAGTAGGTAGAAATCTTGAAGATACAGGTGTAGGCAGAGAGTGCATGAACAAAACCCAGACTGCATGGAAAATACTTCAAAGAACCAACAACTGGGATCACATATTATTAAAAAATTTTGCACATCAAAAGAAATCACCAACAGAGTGAAAAGACAACCACAGAGTAGGAAAAAATTTTAACTAGTAGTCCCTCAGACATAGGACTTACATCTAGAACATATAAAAAATAGAAAATCATCAGGCTCCCCAAATTGAAAGACCCAATCCAAAAATGAGCATTTGAGTTGAATATGCGCTTCTCAGATGAACAAATACAAATGGTAAATAAGTATATGAAAAAAATGTCCAACATCATTGGTCATTCGAGAGATGCAAATTATAACAACACTGAGATTTCATCTCCAGAAAGAATGGTTATCATCAAGAAGTCAACCAACAATGAATGCTGGCAGGACTGTGGGGGAAAAAAAACACTTCTCCACTGTTGGTAAGAGTGCAGACTGGTGCAACCACTATGAAAGTCAATATGGAGATTGCTCAAAAAACTAGGATTAGAGGTCCCATGTGACCCAGCTATTCCTCTTCTGGGTATCTTTCGGGAAAAATTAAAAATATCATATCACAGTGCTACATGTGCACTCAAGTTTATAGCAGCACAATCTTGGACACAACCCACTTGCCTATCAACTAAGGAATGGATAAAAACAATGTGGTCTTTTTACACAATGGAGTACGACCCAGTCATAAAGAAGGATAAACCTGAGATGTTTATAGGTAAATGAATGCAACTGGAGACCATACTTACAAGTGAAATAAATCAGACTCACATGTGTAAACATCATATTGTTTCCCTGGTGTGAGAAACTGAAATAGTAAATAAGACCCAAAATGTAAAACAGGTATTGTGAAATGGGAAGAAATTGTTCGAAAGGAAAAAGGAACTAGAATGGGGAAAAGGGAATGGAAGGAAGGTAAAAGGAAAAAGTTAAATACAAGACTGTTATAGTACTAGTTTCTCTTAGTTCACTGAAAGGAAAGGTTTGTGCTAATAATGTTTGGAGAAGTTTTTAAGCCGATATCTTGTATCTGCAACTACTTTAAAGACAACAATACTCAATGTATTAACTATCGTTATTCTCCTATTATTCTGCTATGAAATTTTCTTTTACTCTTTTTCCATAAAAAAAAATGACCAGGAAAAGTTAACATTTTGAATTGACTCAGGACATTGGGGGAGCCACAACAGTACAAATGAAGTCCTGAGAACAATTTTTTTTTATGAGAACAAATTTAAAAATTTTAATTTTTGTAATAAATTAACAAAAACTTAATTTCCGTAATACATTTAAAAATTTACTATATCTTTTGATCACACCTCATTGTTGGCTGAAGAATCCCTCCCTTCTAAAAACACACCAGTAGTACACATAACCCTAAACTACTCCTGAAACAAAGAAACTCAGCCCTGCCACATTATTCAAGGAGAGCTTTCATTTTTTACTGGGAAAAAACAGACAACACAACCATGTACCAACTATGCAACATAATTTCATTTCTTTGGTAATTTTTATTTTAAAGAGAATAAAATGAAGCAAAATGAAACCACATAAAGCCAATCAAAACGAAACAGTGTGACACAGGATTTCAAAACAAGATAATAGAAAATCAATAATGGTTACCATAATGCCGTTTGTTTTCAAAGTAGTTGCCCATGCCATCAGACAGTAAAATCAAGCAAAATAGAACAGAACCAATAAAAACAAAACAACGAATGCAATACAGGACTTCAAAACAAGATAATAATAAATCTAAAATGGCTATCATAATATATCTTGTTATTTTTGAAATAACTGCCCGTGCCATCAGATATAATAAAATCAAACAAGACAAAACAGAACAAAACTCAACCAAATAAAACAATGAAAATGATACAGGACTTCAAAACAAGATAATAGGGAATTAACAATGGCTACTACCTTCAGAAGGAGATCCCCCATAGATGCTACATTGTGTACTGTTACCCTCTAAACAGATGATCCAACTATCAGCTTTACGCCTGCAAAGTCAGTGAAACACTAAACACTACAAGCATTAAGTTGTATTTTACTTCAACAGCTATACTCTCAGCCTGTGTTTCTCTGGATCAGCCAGTCCCTTATGGGGGATGAGGGGCTCTTGTTGTCTCTCAGTCAGTGCGCCAGAAGAGGCTGGATTGTGGTTCTCCTCCTGTTGGCCTGCACATGGCGCCGACTTGCAGGAAGGGCTTGGTTTCTTGTTCTCCTCCCCCACAGTCCACGAATGCTACTGACTCACAGGAAAGGGCTGGCATCTGGTTCTCCTCCCGGTGGCCCTCACATAACACTGACTTGCAGGAAGGGCCTGGCTTCTTGTTGGTTTCTTGTTCTCCTCCCCTGTAGTCCACAAATGGTGCCTACTCACAGGAAAGGGCTGGCATCTTGTTCTCCTTTCAGCACCCACACATGGCACCAACTCACAGTAAGGGCTTGGCTTCTTATTGGCTTCTTGTTCTCCACAACATAATTTCAGACATTGAGAAGTGCTTCATACAATGTAATACAGAGCTGGAGAATGACTTAGGAGATGAACGGTCTGCAGTCATTTTAGGGATAATCACAGGAGGCCCTGTGAGGGGCATCTCACTGAGTAAGATGTGAACGATGAGGACAGGACATTAGGAATAGAGGTCCTGAGAAGGGGATGGGCGTGGGATGTCTGAATATTACAGGATGCTGGTGTGTGATGGAGGTGGAAGATCTAGCGGGGCAGCAAGTGGTGAGCCCAGAAATGTGGGTAGTGCACACTCAGATGGGTCATCCCACAGTAGGGAGACCCACACCAACAATGGTTACGGGATATCTTTGTTACTTATCTCATTGCTGAGACAAAATACCAGAGACCTAAAATTAAAGGGGAAAAGGCTTATTTAGCTCACAGTTTGTAGAGGCTTCAGTTCATTATTAGCTGGCTCTAAGGCAGGGTGGTGTGGCTCAGGGACAACAGTTCATGGTGGCAGAAGACACCAAAAGCATTAAGAGCAAAAGGGAGAAACAAAGCTCTTTTGCCCTTTTTATCTTATCCAGATTTCTGGGATTAGGGTTGTGCCAATCCAATCAGTGGACTGATCCAGTAATCACCCACCCTTAATTCCAACACCCTTAATCCTAGCACTACACTATGAATCAATCACAAATTCTAGATTCAGCTGCCTCTGATAAAGCCCCAACTAAATGTATATGAGGCTTTGGGGGGAGATCTAGACACAAACTGGAACATTCTATCCCTGGTCCCCCAAAGACTCATGTATGTTCCTTTATGTAAAAGGCATTTAGTCTGCCTCTAAGAGTTGCCAAAGCCCTAACAGTTTCAGCATTGCTAAAAAGTTCGAGTCTCAAGTCTCCTCTGAGATTTAAGGCAAACTTTGAGCCATAAGCCTCTGTACAAATGAAAAGAAAGTTAAACACTTCCAACTTTCAATGGCACAAGATAAAGATATTTCCACTCCAAAAGTTACAAACACAGGGCTACAAAGGAATGTGAACAAAGCAAGTCCAAAATCCAGCAGGGCAAACATTAAGTCCTGTAGTTGCATGAGAAGCAACTGAGGCAATCTGTGGCAAGATATGAACTACAAAGGGTTCCCGGTGGCTCTGTCCCTATGGCACTTCCAGTAGTTGTAGCTCCAATGGCTTCTCTCTTGGGTCTGCTCTGCTTCCTCCTTGCAGTTTTCCTGACAATCCACATTCCTGGCTTCTCCAAGCTTCAGGGGTCTCCACTGCAACTCTGGCTTCACCCTCACAACTTCATATACTGCTCTCTCAGGGGCACAATGCCTGACCTCCCAGGCCTTCTGCAATCTGGATGGAAGCGCTCCTGAACCTACAACTCTTCCATTCTGTATGCACCTGGAACTATCACCATGCAGATGATGCCATGGTCTGCTTCCATCAGTCACAGTAGCCAGGATTCCCCCTCTCTTAGCTGTTGGGGTCAAGTGCCTGGATCACTAGGCACTCTCAATCCAATTCGGAGGAACAAATTCTCTAGACCACTACCATTCTGGAACATGGTACAGGTACCACAATTCTGGAACACAGTGCTTTGAGGTTATTTTCTCAGGGCAAAGTCTTTCACTTTTGCAATTTTGTGGCTACATGGGTGGAGTCCTGCTGCTTCTTGTGATGTCCTTGGGCCATCTTTTCAACTCTCCTGTTCCTTCTCAGCAATCAATACCTCCTCTGCTCTATCTTTGCAGTTAACAGCTTTAACCAGAGCTTCCATTCTGGCCAAACTCACATTTTAAATCATTCTGCTGGGCTCTTTGCTCTTGATTTGCAATATAAATCTGGCTAAAAATCTCCAACAGTAGCCATGCCAGTGCCTCAATATCTGACTGCCTTGAAATTTCTTCTGCCAGATTAATTAGTCCACCACCCTTAATCTCAGTGTCAGGCAGTATCTGGACACAAGCAAAATGCAGACAACTTTCTGCTAAGCTATAATGCACACTGTCTGGAGTTCAACAACCAATGCAATTCTTTTTTCCCAGCCAAAACCTCCTGAGCCTGATCTTTACTGGTTTTCTGGTCTTCTGAGTTCTGACAAGAATCTCCCATACAGAACAGTCTAAGGCATTCCAGTTTAGCCTTTTCAACCAGCATCTCTGAATCATTCCAATCTCTTCCCACAAGCCATTCCCAAAGGTTCCTGAACAACATGGTTAGGTATAGTCACAAAAAATGACCTACTCCTGCTAACAAATTCTGACTTAATTACTTTTCTCATTGCTGAGACAAAATACCTGACTCCTAAAAGTAAAGGAGGAAAGGTTTATTTAGCTCACAGTTTGTAGAGGCTTTAGTCCATTATCAGCTGGCTCCAAGGCAGGGTGGTGTGGCTCAGGGACAACAGTTCATGGTGGCAGAAGACAGCAAAAAAGACAAGAACGAAAGGGGGAACAAAATTCTTTCTGCCCCTTTTATCTTACCCAGATTGCTAGGATTAGGGTGGTACCAATCCAATCACTGGGCTGACCAGCCATCACCCACATGTAACCCCAGTGTCCTTAATTGCACTATGAATCAATCACAAGCTCTAGATTCAGCTGTCTCTGAAAAAGCCCCATCTAAAAGTGCATGAGGCTTCCAGAGGACATCTAGACACAAACCATAACACATGGTCAGTGGAGGCACCTCTCATACCAAGCATCAAAACCATCATTACCAAACAAGCAACCAAAGTCTGTGTTTAAGGAACATGTCAAGCCTCAGATGGAACTCATACTTCCATTTCATCACAGAATTCACATTAGTGAGAAACTCTGGAAACTGTCATGTAGTGTGGAGAAAACCAAGCCTGTTAAGATGCATTCTCTCTATATAAGAATCGGTGTTAGAGAAAACCCCTGTGGTTGCAGTCAACATGGAAATCTGTTGGATTTTGTTTAAAAAAGATTTGCTCCAGGTTATCACTGGTTTAAATGGAAAAAGAATACCCCAAACTGGAGCATATAAATGTGTTCGTCATCACACTATAAGCAACTCTAATAAGACAGAAAAAAAGAGAGAGAAAGATGACAAGTTTCAGTTACCCAATACTTGTGCTGAGGTGACAGCAAATTACTCCTGCAAGTGCAATCTGCTTTCGGGGGCAGCAACCCGCTTACTAAACATCACCTGACAGGAAATCAGATTCTGCAGATCCAGCCTGGCTGGTCTGAGATGTGCAAGCATCGACTTGAACACTACAGGCCAGGGGCGTGGGAGAATCCCAAGAGCTCCCAGTTCTCAGGGTGGGGCCCGTCCAGCTGCTCTAGACAAAATCACTGTGCTGTCCTAGCAGGGAGGCTGGCCTTTAGCATAGCACAAAGGAGGGAAAATTCAAAGACCAGGAGCTTCCACAACACACAAGGACAGGTTTCAAAGGTGCATTTATTTCAAGTGAAAAAGAAGCAATTCAAATATTATTCTGATGGACAGGGACACTAAATGTATTTATCTCTGTTCAAAACATACAGCCTTCTGATCCAGCAAGACCCCATAAATAAATAAAAATGCTTGACACAGGTCAATAATGAAAAATGGGGACAATTTAGATACCAATTAATATGGGCCTAGTGGCCCTGTGTTGGATTCCACCATGAAAGGTCACACATATCCACATACAAAGGACAAAACATAGCACTGTGTTAAAGCAGTGTCAACAGCATGTATATGATGACCCATTCATGTAAAACTACAAACACCTGCATCTATGGTAAAGGCCATTTCATGAAATGCTAACAATGTCACTTCAGGGCTGGGGATTATTTCCATGTTGCCTGAATTTCCTCTCACAAATATTCTATAAACAGAATAGACTTTTGGAAAACAAAGCAGTTTTATGAAGCATTTAATGATAGGGTATGTTTATAATATATTAGGCTTAAAAGGCAAGTATCAGCCAAGTGGGGGGCACATGCCTATAATCCCAGCTACTTGGGAGATAGAGCCAGGAGGATTACAAGTTTGAGGTCAGCCTGGGCAACATACTAAAATTCCATCAAACACGAACACATACGCACAGATCAAGAATCCAAAATGGGTGAACATCTAAAAGTATCTATGGCCAGAAAAACAAAATGAAACAAAACAGTTCAGTGATTATGAACATGCACCATTTCCATACCCGGCCCGACGGGGCTGCTAAAGAAGGCACCCCAAGTGCCCCAGTGCCCACAGGCTAACTGGAGAGGAGCTTGCAGCGTTGCAGGGGGCCTGCCCTCAGTGCTCTGGGCGGTGGCGGCGCCTCTGCCATGTGGCTTCTTGGAAGCTGCATCAGCACATTCTCTCCACTCCCACACCAGAGGGAAGCACTGCAGGCATGTTGTTTTCACCACGTTCCCACGGTGAAGCCATGAGAGGCTTTTTGCCCTTTCTTTTTAAATTAAAAGAAAAAAAATAGAAGAAAGAAAACTTTCTGACACACAAACTTCTGGGAATTGGTGGCAGTGCAGATGCTCACGTGTCTCGTGTAAGGACCCTGCTGCAGCAGAGCCATGAGAGACTGGTCTATGTTGGTCCTGTAAGCTCATGGACACAAAAGAGGCCAATGCAGCCAAATTTACCTGAAGACCTAGGGAGTCTCAGAAAAGAGAGGAAAATGGGGAGGGGTATGATATGTAGCTCTGGCAGCTTACTTAGTGCGTCCTACTAAGGAGTCAGCACCCAACTTAAAAATCAAACATACAAGAATCCAAGAAAACATTATGAACAAGATTCTACATGCTTGATACTTTGAAATTCTGCATATGTCTGTAACCAAATTCTCAGCTGTTCTAGACACTTTACAATGAAGAACATCCCTTTTCTACAACTCACTTAAATGGAGCCGCAAATGTAAGTTCACAATGTTTATAAATATAAATATCAATATGTACAAATATTCTCTCCTTATTCTAATAGCTCAAAAGAATGCCCCAGGGTAAGAAACAGGGTCATAGGTCATGCTGGTGTTTCAAGGATTTATTTCATGGACTAGTGGTGAAACGTAAGTATTTGTACTTCCTGTTTATTTGGTTACAAATAGAGGCACTCCAAGTATCTTTTGCTGGTCGTGATCTTGAATCCTTTGGCTAGGGCCAACTTTCTAAATGTTCCTGCACCCCAATGGGGGTTAAGGCAAGGGTACAGAAGTGGGTCTCTAACCCTCACTATGTGTGCAGCCTAAGCATGATGATGTGAGTTCAGACTCCCATGATGACCATTAAATGTGGGCGCTGCCTCTTAAGTGGCCAAAGCACCAACTGAAGCGCAGAATGGTATCTCTGATTTACTGAAGGCAAAGTTCACAGCCTTTACCAGTCATCCTGGGAAGACAATGGCAGAAGCCTGGTAAATGCAGAGGAAACAAGCTAGTGGGTACAAGCGCTTGAGACATGACCCCTGAACTCTCATGGGCAAAACGGCCATACAGCTCTCAAGAAAATTTCCCCTGACTGGGTCCCAGGAGGATGAAAGTCAGGCAATCCTGGCCTGTTGTCTGGGCCCCAAATGCAGATTCTCTACAATTGGTGTTCTTAGCTTGTTTGTGCCACGACAAACTGAGTTACCATCTGATAATGCCTGGGAATACCTTTTTGGAATAATGTTTTCAAGACATAAAGCAAAACATAGGATATTAGAAAGGAAATAAATTATTCTGGGCACAATTATCAGAACACTAAAAGAAAGGTGTGGTATAATACTATATGTATTTTCTTATTAACACATTTAAAAACAACATATATCATTATTTTAAAGTAATAATTACTTTAAAAGCAATAAGTAAATGCTACTTAAGTTGTCTGGACACAAGTCCCACATGATATGCAAATAGTTGTGATTCCACTAGCAGCAAAATGATAGGTGGAGGTGAATCCCGTGGGGCTGTGCTGACTACATCCTACTGAAGACTGGGCATAGCTCACACCCTTGCAGAGAAGTGAAGGAAGTTTCCACTCCCAGGGGAAGAGATGCTTTAATAATTTTAGAATAAATATTTTAATTAAAATGTTTGCACATGTTGAGGATGGCTGATTCTAGAAATACAGGCACAGATGAGCCTGAACCATACACCGAAGGCCATGGTTCAGAGCAGGAGAGTGCTTTGAGCTCGCTGTCAGCCACAAGTCCTGGCACTATGCTGTTTTCTTGAACAGTTTGCTAAGATATAGCTGACATAAATTTACTCACTAAAATGTGCAGCTTCATAGTTATATCCCTACCATGCTCAAAAGAATATCCAACCCTCCCAGGTCTCCCCCCTCTCCCACCCCTGGCAACAAAATCTACTTTTTATCCTTACAGAGTTATTTATCTTAGACTTTTCACACACAAAGCTGTCTCTATCAGTCAGTCTTTTTTATTTTATAAAATCACCACAAACACTGCATCAGAGATCACAGCTCCTGGGGAACAAGGTCAGGTGGCCAAGAGCATCTGGTTACGGCACTTTCGTCAACTGGTCAACACATCACCTCATTTTCCACGTCCTGTCTCAAGACTCCTTATTTAACATGCGCTGTTGAGTCATGAACATGAAACTCATGGCCAGTGTGCCTGAACACATCTGCCTGAGGCACCCCACAGCCTCCTGTGCTGAGGGCACTAGGAAACACTTCAGCCCTATGCTTGGGGCCATGTAAAACAGCAAAATCACCAATAAAAAGCAGGGAGCGTATGTAAACACTGGCACTGAACAGACTGTGAGGAGGATGCTGGCTTACTGTGGTGTGTGGGAGCCGAGACAACAGAGCCTCACCATGTTGTTTCTTATTTTATGGTACTGGGGCCTTTGCATAGAACTACATCCCCTGCCCTTTTTATTTTTTGAGACAGGGTCTTGTAGACACACTAAGTTGCCAAGGCTAGGATCTACTTTGTGATCCTCCTGCCTCAGCCTCCCAGAGTGCTAGGATCACACTAATGTACTATGGTGCCTAGCATTTTGTGTTTGATAGCAGGTGGGTACATGTGCAGTGGGTGACCTACACTTCTAAATACTCCGAGCATGTCTTCAAATGACCACAAAATCACACTGAATATTGATTTGGAGTTATAGATCAATTTTGGCAAATAGGCAAATATGCAAATACAGAATCCTCAAATAATGAGGATCACCTATAAAAGGCAACACAGAGCAAGCAACCTTTATCCGCCTACTTCAATAGGTGTACTGCTCTTGAGTTCATCTACACTGCTACATGTGCAGTACTTCATTTCCTATTATGACTCAGCAACTGTCCTTTGTATAAACATATATACTTTATTGTTGGCTGAGGTACACTTGCTGTTCCCATCTCTTGCTGTTGTCAATAATACTACTGCCAACCTCCACGTGACATGGATCCATGTCATCTACATGCTGGTATTCTGTAGGGGTTTACATCTGCACTCACATGGGTGCTAGTCTGTAATTTTACTGTCACGTCCTTGTGTGGTTTAAAGAAAGTGATTATTTTAGGTAGATGATTCATTTTTTAAAACATAGTTGTGGGTTTATCTCAACACACATTAGGAGAATGTTGACCTTTCATTTGTGATAGTAATACAGTTTTCTATTAAAGCATATTTCAGTAGTAAGACATGTCACTGTAGAGATTTGGGGAACAACGGCCGTGATGCACAACACTATTCAACCTCTCAAAACAGAGGTGGTGGGAAGACTGTGGGCTGCGCTGAACCTGAGGAGGCCTCAGGACCCAGCTGCCACAGACACTGGATCTTCAAAACGACAGATTAGCACATCTGTCCTGAACGTGAGGGAGTTTGGATGTTCACAAATGCACAGGTACTCCCAACTCTATCCTACATATTGTTGCCACTATCAGGACTGTGAGGAAGGCAAGAAGGTTCCAGTGACGGAATATGGGACTAAGACAGTGAATGTGTGGCCAGAAAGGGGCTTGTTGGCATGCAAGCTGCCCTCCCATTTCATAGATGGGCTGCTGATCTCAATGGGTTGAGTGGTGAGACAGGTCTGAGAAAGAGTTGATGGAATGAGGCAGGAGCTGTCAGTGACAGCTCACCAGAGATACCAGAGTCAGAAGACCCAAGCCAGTTGGATATATGTTGTGCTGTTACTCTGAGGATAGAAGAAAGAAAAGAATAAAGACAGGATATGGGGGCCTAAGTGGCAGGAGAAAAGAGGAAATAGGCAATATTTCTAAACTGTGTGGGAATTAATGCAACGCTCAAACCTGTGGTATCTGCAGCTCCCTGGCAGACAGGCCACACCTCATCCAGGCCAAACTGCTGGAACTGCAAACCCCAATTCTGCAGCCATGAGATGCAAAGACCGTCTTCCTGTACAATGCGTAACAAGGCCCACATGCACATGTGCCATTTACTGGCACATTTATATCTTCGTCTTGCCCCTTGCAAGCATGGGCATGACCAGGAACAAGGTCCCTGGCCCTTGAGGTCTGGTGGAAACAGATGACAAGCACAAAGAAATATCAGACTAAGAGAACAAAGCATCAACAGATTTCTGATTGGTGGCAGGCACACAGAACTCCAGATAGGGGCAGCAAGAGGGGACAAGTGTCTGTCTCAGGGCCAGACAGTGGTGACCACCAGAGGTCAGAGGAGAGGGATGCTGGAGGTTACACAGAGCCATGCAGGAACTGTGGAGAGTCCTGGCCCCAAGTCACCCACTGGTCACTGTGTGAGACAGCTATGCTGGCCTCCCCATACTGTCAGCAGGATACATGGCTCAGAAGCACTGCAGATGCATAGAGCTCTGATCTTCTGCCAGAGAATGGGCCTAAAGTGAAGTCAGCAGGCTTCCTGCTGTCTCCCATCACCACAGGTGGGAAGAACACAACAGCTGACACAGAGTGCAGACTGGAAACTGGCACATTGCTCAGCACACTGCCTCATGGATCTAATGGGTAGTACCGCTGGCACCCCACTTTGCAAACGAGGACAGTTAGGTGCAGGACACAGAGGATCTGGGCTACAGATGTGAACCCTGAAGCTGGCACCCATCCTGTCACTCCCCTGCCTTTTCAACCAGCACACTACTGCTTCCTCTGGTTCCTCTTCACTAAGCCCTCCCTAAATATGCCAGACAGATCCTATGATTAAGTACATAACAGCAGATACAGTGTTGTCCACGGAGTCGCTCTGCAAGGACCCACTGGCTGCTCTCATCTTTGAGGCAGTGCTCACTGTGTGCACAAGAGATCTGCCCCAGGAAGGAGGGATAATCATTACCAAACCCACTACAAAAATCCATTTTCCTAATTTCAAACTTCATCTGCAGTTCATTCTTTCCTTTAGCACATTAGTCTGAAATGACAAGAGTTCTCCTAAATTAGGCTGGGCGTGGTGGCGCACACCTTTAATCCCAGCACTCCGGAGGCTGAGGTAGGTGGAGCATTGTGAGTTCGAGGCCAACTTGGGCTACAATGCGAGCACAAGGCCGGCCTGAGCTACATAGTGCGACCCTGCCTCAAAAAACCAGGGCCAGGAGTTTGGCTCAGTGGCTCAAGTGCCTGTCTGGCAGGTGCGAGTTTGTGAGTTCAATCCCCGGTGCCGCAAAAAAAGAAAAAAAAAAGAAAAAAAAAGAGTTCTCCTAAGTTTATAGAGGAAAAGAGAATGTAAAATGCATTTCTAGGACATGAACAGGACAGGGTTCCACAGTGACTCTGTAGCCAGTGCCCACTTTCAAACAAACATCAACCACGTTAGTAATTTATTTTCACATAAATGATACTGTCATTACTTAGAGTACAGCTGGGCCTTCAGAGTTAATCATTAACTAAAATTATAACTTAACATTATTTCCCAATCCCAAAAGGACAGGAAAAATACGCATGACCTAAAGTTTAATTCTTATGCTACTCTCAAATGCCTCTTCATTACTGAATTCACTTGTTTTCAGTTAAAATACTAAAAGTATTAGTTTTATTTTTCCTTAGTATTTAAAAAGCAGAAGTCAATCCTAGTTAAAGTAGAAAATGCAATTTTGCTATTTTTAAGCCTTTTTACTTATTTGACCAAAAAATTTAATACTCTTAGTCTCCTACCATGGATTAGAAAACAGAATCTCCTAATCCTATCATGGTGGACCAAAATAAGAACCACATTTTTGTCTTAAGTGACTACTGAGAAAGCAGCAGTTCTGATTGCTGGGTACCTCGTTTCTGGATGAAGACTCTGAGCAGAGGATTTGCACTGGAGACTGCCTTGCAGAAGTTGTCATCATTGTTGATGGGCAGCAGGTCCCCATGCATGTCTGCATAGCCAATGGTCACTTCAGTGTTGGAGATGTGGTGGGTGTGTATGACTAACTGGTAGAAATCTTCAAACTTTCCAGGCTTATGACGGTCCAAGGAAAACCTTCGGAATTCGGCCCCAAACTGCAACACAAGAGACAGGTATAAGCCAGAAGAATGTGCAGTTTGTTCATGAGATAAAATAATGGTTACTGAGCCCTCAAGAGGCCCCACAGACAGAGCAGCAAATAATGTAACTGTTCTCATAACTGATATTGAGAAAATAAGAATTATCAGGTAGAAAAGAGAGCATTAAAAATATGAAAAGGTACCAATGGAGGAAGCAGCTCAGACCCCTACTGGTTACTCATCTGCAATGTCTGATATCCTAATGACAGGGACCACTCAGTCCACTGGGCTCAGCTTGCTGAGAAAGGTTGGTTATAAACCGGGGGGTCCACGCTGATCCCACAGGCCTCCTCAACTCTTCTGAGGTCTCAATGAAGTGTCTGTACAGTGTCACAGCAAGGTTCAGAAAACTCAGGCAGGAACGGAAGTATCCCTTGGATTTTTTTTTTTTTTAATAATGGCAAGGTGAAGCCCTATGGGTTTTAATTTTAAGGCAGAAGTGTCCTGATTTGATCTGTTTTATTTTTTTAAATTTTATTTTATTTTAAAGAGAATAAAACCAAGGAAAATAAAACAATAAAACCAATAAAAATAAACCAGTATAAGTGATACAGGATTTCAAGACCTTACAAAACCAACAATAGTTACCATAATGCTTTTTGTCGTCTTCAGAATGGCTGCAGATACCTTCGGACATAGTAAAAATTAAACAGAACACAACAGAAAAGAAACAATAAAAGCAAAACAATGAATGCAATAAAGGACTTCAAAACAAACCAATAGTAAATCCAAAATGGCTACCATAATATGTCTTGTGAACTTTCAAATAGCTGCACATGCCATCAGATTTAACATAATTAAACAAAACCAAAGAGAATAAAACCCAACCCAACAAAACAATGAAAAATGATAGTTTCCCTGCCAGGATCACTTCCTGGTGAGGTCTGTTTCTCTTCCTCTGCAGTCCCTGAATGGTGCTGACTCACAGAGAGGCTTAGGTGTGGCTGTCCCTACTCCAGCAGCAGCCCGCGCATGGTGCTGGTTTCCAGGCAGGGATCACCGCCCAGTGAGGGTGAGGTTTGGTTCTCTCTCCCTGCAGTCCGCGAATGGCGCTGACTCATAGAGACTTGTGTGTGGTTGTCCCACACCAGCAGCAGCCTGTGCATGGCGTTGGTTTCTAGGTAGGGATCACCTCCCAGTGAGGGTGAGGCCTGGTTCTCTCCCTCCACAGTCTGAGAATGGCGCTGACTCACAGAGAGAGGCTTGTGTGTGGCTGTTGATGTGTTTTAATAGGCCCAAACGGCCACATTTCAAAAGGGTCATGAGTGGAAGGAAATTTGAAAATAGCAAATGAAATTAGCCCTGTCTAACAAATCCAGGGGAGACAAGATAGAGGCTTCAAGTGCTGGCAAAAAGAGACAGTTTCTCCTCAAAGAAATTAAACCCCTGCCTTTGGACTGGAATAAGGGTGGGTGAGGGTGCATATGGGAAAATGCAAGGACCAATCTCTTTCCAACAAACCCTGGCCCTGGGCCTGCTGTCCCAGAACTGCCCATGGTCCCTGCCAAGAGTACCCTTGTCCCGGGTCACTGACTCAGAAGATGCAGCTGTTGCTCACCTGGCAAGAGGGACCAGTCTTCACTAGGTGGTATGGGATCTGTGCTTTCCTGTACAATTGAAAGTTAATTAAATGGGCTCCAAAATGTACAAGAATTAAATGTCCAGTGTCTTCACAAAAGGAGTTATTGTATCATCTATGCATCACACCAATGTGTTACAAACAAATCATCAAAAATCACAGAGTGCATTAGAATCTTTTGGAGGGCCATTGGAGTTTGGCGTGTGGCCCAAGAATTTATGTTTTTAACAAATTCCTAGAAGAAGCCAATGCTAGTGGTCTGAGGGCATACACAGAGAACCACTAGTTTAAAGGAATCAACCAGCAACCCCAACTTCCAGTTCCTTGTGGGAACTGACTGCCTGAGAACCAGTTCTTTCCCATTTCCTCCAGGTCATCCAATGAAGAGTCAATCTCTTATCTAACTCCACTGTCCCCAGGCACCCAACAGTTGGACAATTCAAAATGATGAATGAGAAAAGCCATGTTTAATGACTAATCAAAAGCCCAAAGGCTCTTTCCACACGCTGTGGGGGAAGTGTGTGACCCCAAAACCTGATGCTAGGCCATCTCTGAATGCATCTCTGAATGCAGTTGCACACTGAAATGACAGTGGGAAGGGCTGTCCTCCATGCCCTGCTGTTCCCCTCAAAACCTCTGCCCCCATTACTCAAAGATAAGCATCAAATTCCCCTCAGTACAAAGGAAAGGTATGTGAACCAGGTGAATTCCTTTATACACAGGGCTGCAAAACTTTGACACTAGCAATAAAGCCTACAGTAGAAATTTTACACAATTGCTTTCAGATTTGATTTTTCAGTCAAATCACAAAATATCCATTTCACTAACAGGCAACCCTCATCTTTTCCATCTACTGACTTCCAAAGCAGTTTGCATTTTATCAGTGTGTATGAAAGACTGTGATGATGTGTGATGAGACAGGTAAAAGCATTTCTGACGTTTATACAGAATCTGACACAAAATGTACACACTTCAGGAAAAGAAATATAGTTTTCAACAGATGATGCTACCCTTGTACTGGGGGCCCTACAGGAAGTCATGTATTGCAGAAAACTACACTGTTGGCCTGTAGAGAAGAAACTGAAAATGCATGTGCAGCAATCTCAATGGATCAAGGTTACCCAAGCAACAGTTTGCCATACTAATAAATCATTGGAAGTTCATGGTCACCACACTGAGTAGCTCTTGTAACTGCAGAGGCCAAAGGTAACTTGTATTAATTTCATGACATCTTAGTAATTTTAGTATTAAGACATTTATACAAGCTTTTATTTTCCTGAAGTGAGTATACACTCTTTTGGCAGACGCAGTGTATAAGAATAGTTTTTATTAGTGTGTCCCCAATAGGTTACAGCACACGTGCTCACCTAAGGGGTGCTGCTGACCCTTCCCTCCCTCCTCACAAATCAACATGGGATGCTGAACATGTATTCCTACAATGTTTCTATCTTGATGGCATTTAACAACTCATCTAAGAAGCTTCTCAACTTATTCCCCATTATTTTAATAATTTTCCTCAAAATAAGTCTTCATATATCAATATGAAAAGAAAAGTGAATCGGACCTTTCCTGAGACAAAACAAGCTGTGTTTGTGTCTGACAATGAGACTGGCTTTGTGGCTTTCTGCCCAGTGAATGACTTTATATGTTGAATGAGATGCAGAATTTCTTTTTTTATTTAAGAGAAAAAAACACATATAAGAAAGACAAAAAGCAAAAGAGACAAATGACTAGAGCAAATGCACAACAATAACATTATAGGTTTACAAAACAGGATGATAGAAACTTGACAATGGTTGCAATATTGCGTATTGTTATCTTCAAAGTGGTTGTTTACATTAACAGATGTAGACTTGTAAAATTGATCTAATCATGTAAGTATTAACCATTCTTTCTCCATAACTAATTCATTCAGCAGTATGTTCATTTTAGTTATCTTACATATACATATATATAGATTTATATCTCTTCCTTTTCCCTTCCCTCTTTCCCCCTTTTCCCTTCCCAATTACTTTTGCTCTTCAAGCAGTTTTTTACCCTTACATAGTATTTATTATAGATTTTGGATCGTATATACTTTTTCAGTTTCTTACACTAGGCAGACAATATGGTATTTACACATGTGGGTTTGATTTATTTCACTTATGAGTATGGTCTCAAGTTGTGTCCATTTACTTATAAAAGTCTCAATGCAATCTTTCTTGATAGCTGAGTAGTACTCCATTGTATAAAAATACCACATCTTTTTTATCCAGTCTTTGACTGATGGGCACTTGGGCTGCTTCCAAGATCTGGCTATTACAAATTGGGTTGCTATAAACATGGGTGCACAGATATCACTGTGGTATGATGTTTTCAATTCTTCTGGGAAAATGCCCAGAAGAGGGATAGCTGGGTTGAATGGGATCTCTAATCCTAGCTTCGTGAGGAATCTCCACACTGACTTCCACAGTGGCTGCACCAGTCTACACTCCCACCAACAGTGGAGAAGAGTTCCCCTTTCCCCACAGCCCCTCCAGCATTTGTTGTTGCTTGATTTTTTAAACTTGGCCATTCTTTCTGGAGTGAGATGGAATCTCAGTGTTGTTTTAATTTGCATTTCTCGAATGACCATTGATGTTGAACATTTTTTCATATATTTATTTGCCATTTGGATTTCTTGCTCTGAGAAGTGTGTATTCATCTCAGATGCCCATTTTTGGATTGGGTCCTTGAATTTTAGGGGTCTGATTTCTTTTAATTCTTTATTTGTTTTAGATAGAAGTCCTTTGTCTGATGGACAATTGGCTAAGATATTTTCCCAATTCGAGGGTTTTCTTTTTACTCTGTTGGAGATTTCCTTTGAATGCAAAAACTTTTTAGTTAAGATGAATCTCAGTTGTTGATTCTGAGAAGTGTTTCCCGTGCAATTTGATTTTTGTTCATGAACTCTCTGCCTACTCCTGTGTCATCGAGATTTTTACTTACTCTGCCTTCTAGTAAGTTTAGTGTCTCTGTTTTAATATTCAGATCTTTGATCCATTTGGACTTTATTTTAGTGCATGGTGATAGACATGGATCTAGTTTTAGTTTATGGCATATAGAAAGCCAGTTTTAGCTGGGTGTGATGGCGCACACCTTTAATCCCAGCACTTGGGAGGCTGAGGTAGGTGGAGCGTTGTGAGTTCGAGGCCGGCTTGGGCTATAACATGAGCATAAGGCCGGCCTGAGCTACCTAGTGTGACCCTGCCTCAAAAAAACTAGGGCTGGGAGTTTGGCTCAGTGGCTTAAGTACCTGTCTGGCTGGTGCAAGGCTGTGAGTTCGATGCCCGGTACCACAAAAAAAAAAAAAAAAAAAGCCAGTTTTTCAAGCACCATTTGTTAAAGAGGCTATCTTTCTTCCAATGTACATGTTTGAGATGCAGAATTTTGATAAGAGATATAAAATATGATCTGATAAAGCATTTTAAGAATCTTATTGACATAAGGCAATAAATTAATATTTTTATTTCCCCCATTATATTAGATTAAAACAAGCAGGCCTCCAAATGAAGAAAATTGCAAGAGCAATTCACTGCCTTTTTAGAACATTTACCAAAAAAATTGAAAAAAAGGTCAAGCAGTCTTTCTTTCCAGCAAAAGTTTTTCTAACTGAACCATCAGCTAAAAGATCACCCAAATAATTTGAATAACATGATGACTTATTTCTGGCATGTGACCTGGTGAGAATTCAAAGAGTTGAGCCAGGAAGGAATGTTTCCCTCCCCTGCTCTTTACCTCCATTTATGCAAGCATTTGATTTGCATATGTAAACGAAGTCTACACTGGTGTTGGTATCTACAGGAAAGAAAAACAGCAAAGAACTGATGCTGTCCCTGTCTCCTTTAGCAATAAACTCTCTTCTTCTTTTAACTTTTAAATTTTCAGAACTTGTTCATAATACATGATTACATCATGGGGAGTTAGAACACTTCATTAAATGAAGAATTTTCAAAATGTTTACTTTGGGTGATTAACAATTACAAATTTTTACAACTATGTTTCAATTATGATTTCATAACTAATGATTCAATCTATAATTTTTTGGAAAATACCTATAATTTCCCATCTTGGCCATTTTTTAAAAATATTATTTATTTATTTTTATTTTAAAGAGAATAAAACCAAACAAAATAAAACAGAATAAGCCCGCGATCCTACGCGCCACAAGAATCAGCGCGAACCTCAGGGGAACGCCGGCCAGCCTCACAGGACACAGAGGTACGCAGCCCAGCCCAGATCAGCCAAGGACCCCAGAGCTGCTCAGCAGGAACTGACCAACATAGCTACAGGGACCTGGAGAGCTTGCCCCACCCCCCACCAGAGTGCAGAGCGCACGCCAGCTCCATTGTTTAGCCGAGCGGCTTGTGCGTGCGCCATCCCAGAGCTCGTGTGCAGACCCCCGCTGCCCAGCAGGGTTGCTCCTGGCACTGTAGGCCTGGGACCAGCCCAGGCTTGCCCCGCCAGCATAGCTGTTGGGCTGAACTTGCAGACAGAACCAGGGTCGGGTCTGCATCACTCGGGGTACCGCGCCTAGCTCCCTGGGACCAGGAGGCCTTGACCCACACCCAATTAAGGCGGAGGCTCCATCCGCACGCCCTGGGAGGACGCCCTCCCTTGCTGCGCACAGCGGCCAACTTCACCGGGTCCCACGATCCTACGCACCACAAGAATCAGCGCAAACCTCAAGGGAACGCAGGCCAGTCTCACAGGACACAGAGCTACATAGATTCCAGAAGAAAATGACAAAACGAAAGACCAAGAGGCAGTCTCAGTCCCCCAGCCCGCAAAGAACAAACCCAAGAGACATTGAAATGGAAGACAGTGGGAGTCACACAAATGGACTTTCTGAATGATAGAAAATGCATTAAAGAAACACCTTGATGAAGCTATAGAGAAATTCAAATCAGAAATATTTTCTCAGCTAAAAAATGAAATGAGAACCATTATTAAAGAAATGTTGTGTGTATCTAAAGAAGAGCAAGATAAAAAAAAATAGAAGAACTTAAGAAAATGATCGAAACCTTGAATGAACAATATAAGACACAAACAGAATGCATGAAACAGATGCAAAGGGAAATGCAGGAAATGAAAAACTCCATGGGAAGTTTGAAAAACCGCTTAAATGAAGTTGAAGATAGAATCTCAGATCTTGAAGACAGCATGGGAGATCATGGCCACGAAAGAAAAGATCTCCTAAAAATAGTAAGGAACCAAGAAACAACAATTCAACAGCTGCAAGATGATGCCAAGAGAAATAACATAAGATTAATAGGCATAAATGAAAAAGCAGGGGTCAATACTAATGACCTACGAAGACTATTCACAGAAATAATAGCAGAAAACCTTCCAAACATGGGAAGACAATCTGAAATACAGGTAACTGAGGCATACAGAACACCAATTAACCACAACCAAAATAAATCCTCACCCAGATATATAATAATAACGGTATCAGATATACAGCACAAGAACAAAATACTAAAAGCTGTCAGAGAAAAGAAACAGATCACCTATGAAGGAAAGCCTATCAGAATCATGGCAGACTTCTCAACACAAACCTTTGAGTCAAGAAGAGCTTGGAGTGAAGTATTTCAAATCCTGAAAGAAAATAACTTTCAGCCCAGATTGATGTACCCTGCAAAACTATCCTTAAAAATTGATGGACAAATAAGATACTTTCATGACAAAGAACAATTGAAGACATTTATGGCCACCAAACCAACACTACAAAGAGTACTGAAAGACACTCTAGAAAGAGACAAAGATAACCACAATCTTAAGAACAACAATAAAAGGAAACCGCTAAGCAGGGCAAGTAATTAAACAGAAAATGTAGAAAACCAGCAACAGAAAGGTATCATGACAGGGATGAGGCAGTACATATCAGTTATATCAATCAATGTAAATGGTCTCAACTCACCAATAAAAAGAAACAGACTAGCAGAGTGGGTTAAGAAACAATATCCAACAATATGCTGTGTACAAGAAACACATTTCACTCAAAAGGAAATTCACAGACTAAACATCAAAGGCTGGAAAACAACACTCCATGCAACAGGAACCCAGAAAAAAGCAGGGGTAGCTATT